>PVIR01001165.1:0-119621 GCA_004026965.1 Petromus typicus | reverse complement strand
TGGCAATTGGTAGAACCTAATAGCAGAGATACTGCCAAGAAAACACATACTTTAGTAAATAAAAATCATCCAAAATTTAGGAAAAAAGATAAGAGAAAAAAAAAAAAAAACTTTCAAAAATCACTGTTACCCCAGAATGACTGCATGGTTAAAATGTATATCTTTATTTTTCCTTTAGACTTTTAGCTAACTTTTAAAACAATTGCATAAAACATTAATGAATTGGATTAAAGTTTTGGGTTTATGACTCTTAAAGAGGTGATGTGTTAAACAATTATATAGGAAAAGATGAAAGAGCAAAGGAAGGGAAATCAGATGATTCATTCAAAACTATAGGAACAACAGAAAAATCAGAAATGTGAAATGAGAAGAAAAACTATAACAAGTACTGAAATATATATTTGAGCTCTTTCCTACCTCAATTTTTTAATAACATGTAAAATTATATAAAGCAATATTTCCACAATACATTGCCATGTTTTTTGTATATACAGATATAATTTACATGCTATAAGAGCACCAAATGAAGCAGAGGGAACAGAGCTACGTAGAAGTAATATTTCTCTCCACTACCTTAAGAAAATACTGCCTTAAGAAAATAATTTTATGAGTGGTGGATTTAGCTCATTATTTCTCGTGCCTGCTTTGCAAGCACAAAGGCCCAGGTTCAGTCCTCAGTAACCACATACAACAATGCTGGGTGTGATGACTCACATCTGTAATCCTAGCACTTGGAAGGCAGAGGCAGGAGGATTGATGAGAGTTCCAGGTTTGCATGTGTTACATAGTGAGCTCACGGCCAGCCTGAACTATAAAGCAGACCCTGTCTCAAATAATAATAACAATAACAATAATAATAATAATAATAATAATTTTATGTGTAGTATAACCATTAAAATATATATAATGTAATGAAGAAAATAGTAATTAAATAAAAAATAAATCCACAAAGGCCAAAGAAAGAAATAGACCTGAGACACAGAAAACAAAACTTAAGAAGCATAGATCCAAATATAAGAATAATTATTTTAACATAAAATAGTTAAACAATCTGGTCAAAATGTGGAGACCAAGAGACTAGATCTCTAAAAGTTCTACTACATTATATCTATAAAAACCATATTTTTAGTTGCAAAGGTACAAAAATATGGAGAGTAAAAGGATAAAAAGTTATATCATGTATATAGCAACCATAAGATATCTAGAGATGCTATAATAATATCAGAGACTTAGAAATACAGAATGTCACTGAAAAGGTTAATCTCTTAAGAATGCGTACAATTATAAACTTTTTATCTTGTGTTTGATCCACAAAATATATGAAACAAAACCTGACAGAACTGAAGGGAGAAATTGCAACTCTGTTAATAATTGGAAATGGTAAATTCCTAGCTTCAATAATGGAACAGAAAAGCAGGAAACAAAAGGAAAAATAGAACAATTTTTTCTCACAAACCATGCTAACTACATCTGAAAAAAAAGTTGACTGAAATATTTGAGTTTTTAATCAAATTATTAAAATTCAAAGTAAATACAGCCTGAATGATTGTTTTAAAAAATTCCTTCTAAAATTAAGGTAGTTTTTTTATCATTTCAAAGTGGAACTTCCCCAAAGTGTGAAGGCTTTTTATGCTCAGAAGTTACTTCTACAACCTTGATTTTTGAAGAAACACATATTTGTGCATGCATTTTCTTGGGTCTTTTTTCAAGTAGAAAGTTTTATTAAAAATAATAACAGCAACAAAATGAATTATGCAGCCAAATATAGTACTGACCATAGAAGCAATCAGAATTACATTGGAGAAAATTAACTAAATGAGCTTATGGTAAACTATTATTCCATAAGTACAGTTCTGCTATACATCCATTATAGCATAGCTGTTCAAGAACATAGTCAAAATTATACTGTTTATATTAGACACACATATGTGTACTTTTCCACACAAATCTAAAATTCTTACATTGTTTCAGACTGAAGTTCAGTCCTGGAATCCTGGTTGAGAATCAAGAAGTTAAAGCTATGTGTGCTGGGAGTGCAGTTTTATCAAGGTCAAGGTCAAGGTCAATTAATAAACCTGCTGCCACATTTGCCATATTTCCTTTGCTCACGACAGTCTTGGTTACAATCATGATATGGTATCCATAAGCGCCTCTGTATTGGTCAAAGTGTCCATATTTACACCAAAGAGCTTTGGCATACTCCATGTCTACCTGAGTGTTTGCTGTAAGCCTGAACCTAGGGTCTTTAAAGTTCTTTATTTCCCAAAAGTTTTAATAGTTATGAAATTCTGTCTGTTCATTTGTTTCTTCTTTAACTTCAGAAGTGTTTAATTCTTTTGAATTTCATATTTGTTATCATCATATATATTCAATGACTGTTTTTAACATCTAAATGAGAATAAACAATTGTTATGCTTCTACATGTGTCCATAAATACATTTCTGCACAAGTAGCCTATGTACAAAATTGACACTTTTGGTACTATCTGAACAATCTCATTTTTGCAACCTTGGTCTAGACGTTTTGTTCGGTGATATCTTCAAGCCCCCCACTCTATTTCATACTCAAATATGAGAAAGTACATGCTAAACTTATGTGTTGCCTCACTGCCACCTAGTGGTTGAAGTACAGAAAAGGCAGCAAAGCAAAGATGGATGACCAAGTTATTTTCCATAGCGTAAAAGTCACATGTTCTCAGATATTTTTTTTCAAACTCTTCTAGCGGAAGCTTTTTCAATACCTAAGCCTTATCTCTTTAAAAAATTTCTAAAGAAAGACCAAAGAAACAAGGAACAAAATCTTCAACGTTAAGCAATTTCTGAAAAAAAAAAAAAAAAGAGATAACTAAAAGCAAGTTAAATGAAATAATCCAAACACACAAGCTTAAATATAGCATAATTTTTCTTAGATGAGAAACTCAGAATAAAAATAAAGAGAAAACAAGACAGATAGTAAGAAATAGAAAGACTGATTTAGCATAAAAGGGAATGGGATGGAAGGGTGATTGAAAGGATTGGAGGAGTTGAAAAAATTAAAATGTGGGAAATTGAAGGTGTAAATGAGGTCCAGAATATATGAAAGATATTGTGAAATAGGAAGAAGATGTTCAAAGGGAAATGGTAATTGGTGGGGGCAGGAGAAAGCAAAGAAGACAAAGAAAAATATTTGATGATAAAAGGGAAAAAACGGAAACAACTTGTGGAAATAGTGAAAGGATATTGAAGGAAGCACAGGACAATGGGAAAATAAGAATTAAGATGTGTAATGTACAGACACATAGGCCAATGAGCTATGTGATCATTACGCATCCCTGAAGTGAACCGAGAAACTCAATTTATTTATTTTTTTTAAATGACAGGCAGAAAGTACAAGAAAAGAGAAAGAAATGCACCATCTATGTATATGCCAACTTCCTATGAGGAATGTAATGATTATATACCACAAACACATACTGATAAAAAGTAAAAACTGAACACCTAATTATGAAATGTTTTAAATAATTTTTGAAATTCAAAGATAGTGTCTCAAAAACCTTAATTATCTGTGGCTTTACTCTTATTTGATGGAAGAAATCAAATACCCCAAACATTGAAAACATATCATAATAAATGTTTGGTATCATGGAATTATAGTTTATAACATCTCTTTGTATTTGTTGTCATTTTCAAATGTAAATTCCCAAACTGAAATCTGTGTTTAATTTTCAAAAGTGAGATATTTTTTCAAATATTAAGTATTTTTCAATGTCTAGAAATTTTATTTGGCCATCTGAAGTAACCTATTTTTAAACAAAACAAAAATAACGAACAGTACATCATCTTTTGATATTCAAATATTTCTAATTAGTTATTCTTTTAGTAAATAAGTCATGGAACTCCAGAAATATTGTCTCTTAACTACATTTTCTGCTTGAGAAATTTCTCACTTGAAGTTTCTATGCATGTCACAATTATATCTATAAAACCTAAATATTCTATGTACTTATATTCACTATAACATATTTCTATATATTTAGGGCTAATTTACTTTTATTAAATTTTTTCATATGTTATGCTTCATTAGTTCTCAAAGATTTGGTTAAAGAAAGAGTGAAAAATGGAACAAATTGCCCCAATTTCACAAATAAAAACAATATAAATATGAATTGACCAATGAGAAGAAAAACCTAGAATCCCAATTTGAACATCATTTTATTTTCTCACTATATTACAATAAACATTAGGCCAGTTTTTTGCTTCTTGTATACCTACCAACATTCAGGATGATTAAGAGAACTTGCACACTTCTGAGTGGCTCGCTGGGCAGAATATAGAGCAAAGGAATATTATCTTGGGTTTTTCTAGGTGTGTGTTAAGGCTTCAGCTGAAAAAAAAAAAAGAATTATAACACATTATTTTCCAGTTTCATAAGAGGATTAGACTTAATTTATGCAAAGCTCCTTGCACAATTCCTGGCTTATGTGGGTATTAAAAATAGTCATTATCATTAAGGAGAATGCATGAAGCTAACAAGATTTTTGTGGATCGTCAGACTTGTACTGAAGACAGGTTTCCCATGATAAACTGAGCCCAAAATGGATTCATTGAATTGTACCATCAGATATCACTCCGAAATCCCAGATATCACTACCTCACTGTCCTGCTCAACACATATTTGACAATTTGAATGTTGTAATGATGCTAGTTGAAAACTGTATTTCAAAGTTACTAATATTTCCAAGTCTAGTTCTCTTTATTGATAACAAATTAGTTTGTTCCTATCCAGCTAGCCCAGGAGGCCTATTTTATTTGTAGCCCCTCTCATTCTTGATGCATTTCAGGGGTGTTACAATTAGATTGTTGTCTCTCACTGATATATTCACTTTCTGTCTAAGTGTATCATTCAGAAAAACTACACTGTAATAATTTCAACCATTATATGATTGACTAACATTTCCAGCACTGTGTGAAAGAGATCTCATAAAACAAAAAAGCTAATAAAACCTACCCTTGCACCAAACTGAATATATCTGTTAATATACAACACAAAATTCAGCCTTACATAATCATTCTCTATGTAGGGTGTGTAGGGGTGCACATATGTATGTGTGTAGAAGAAGGAAAGCATAAATTCCCTCTCGTGAAATGAACATCAAACTGTGTGACACATGAAATGAATGGGATTTGACCAGAACTCACAAGGGAGAAAACACTGACACTTGTTAAAAGATGCTAACTAGGTCCATATCTAAGAACAGAATGTTACAGAGAACAATAAATGGCCTGGGAGAAAAACAGAAAGTGTCACCTAGTAACCACTTTACAGTAGCATGCTGAGGCCAACAGTCCTCAAGATAGCAATGCCTTATGTACAAATATAGGAGAGGCCTCTGGGGAAAAAGACAGCTCGGCTGGGAGCTGAGGATTCAGAAGAAGAGTTTCAGAGTAAAAGACCTTAAATCACAAATGGAAAAGAATCTGATAAAATTAGTGAATCTATTTTTGAGAGTTCGAGAGTATATAAAGAAAGTGAGCTTCATATTTCTATGTGAATACTCAAAAGGTACAAACTCTACCTGGTATATTTCTAACCCCTGTTAAGAAACTGTTTTTAAACAAATATGTTACCTAATACAGAACTTAAAGTAGGTAAAATTGGCTATAATTGTTTTATCAAAATATTAACTTTTAAGTATTTCCTTTGTAAAGTAAATATCAGTTGTGCATTAATTAGCAATTTAATATTTAAGAGACACTAATTAACAAAGAGCTGAAGTTATAGTATGTGGTGGCATGAATGCCGTAGTCTCAGCCATGAACTCTATAATAAAATAAAACTACACCCTCAAATCATAGTGTTAAGTATCACAGAGATTCAAGCATTATAATGGATGACCTACAAGTTAGACAAGGAAATTGCCTTGCTAAAAGGAGAATGTCATCTATCTCCAGACTGATAGGAAAATGGAAACAGTGAAGAGAACCGGTCTTCAGGAACCTGAGTCATCAAATGTTAAATTGTTGAACTATGATTCTTCCCTGATTCCATAATAAAAAGACAGGAGTACTCAGTTCTTACTAAAAATGGTTCTTCAGAGAAAAATAAACCACCAGAAGACACACTGCAATCATTGTGGTACAGTAATAGCAATCAATACACTTGGACAGACAGTGACTATATGTTTGATAGACAAGCTTACCTTGAGAATGACAGTGTACAAATAAAACAGAATTCATGAAAGAGCTGTCTGATTTTAAACAGTGGTTATGTATTAAGGCAAGTGTGTATTTGTTGTGTGCATTCCTCCTAATACTGTGGTTTCTTTTTTAAATATTGATTTTGTGGTACATTTTATATGTATATTATAATCTCATTCAACATTGAGAATTTATACCAGTACATAACACATCTTGATTCTTATTTTAAGCCTTTCCCCTACCTTCCCTACTACCCTTCCCCTATATACATAAACTTTGTTTCTATTCTTCCATCACATTTTTCTTTCTCTTCTTTATCGTCCCCTACCCCCATTTCCCTTTCCTTTTGTACACTTTATTCCTTTTTTGCAATACCTATCATATATTTCAGAACTCTTTTACACCTTCAGTTTTTCATCTAGAGAAATAATACAGTATTCACATATCTGTGTTCTATTTATTTCCCTCATGAGTATGAACTCAAAGTAAATCAATTTAAGGATAAATGACTGTAATCATTCTTTTGGTTGAGTTATACTTCATTTTACATTTAAAAAGCACACTTTGCTTCAGTGTCCAGCTAATGGGAATTTGGATGTTTCCACGATTTAGCTCTTACAAACTGAGCTACTGTCCTTTGGGTGCACATATGTCTCTGTGTTATGATGCTTTCTTTTATGATTTCATACTATAACCATGTAGGTCATCTAGGTCAAGAAGCTCTCTAAAAAGAGAGGATCTTGGGTCTTACTCTAAAACAATGACTTTCAAGGTCTACAGATAGAACTCAGCTATTTAAAAAATTGTACAGAAGACAGCTTGTTGCAGCCACAATGAGCAATGTCTGAAATAAAACATAAAGACTATCTTAGACCATGCTTGCCAGGTCAGACACATATGATGATATATGATTGACTCACATTTCTTCATTTTGCTTGGTCTATTCCCAATTACAAATAAGCAAACTGGTGTTTTAGAGAGTTTGATTCTTTTGAAAAAGTCACAGGAGTTGCAAAAGTGAAAAAAAAAAAGAGAATTATTTGACTAGAAGCTTATTGTCTATTTTCATTACAAATATTTTCATTCAATCATTTGAATCATTTAGTTTTTCATTAATCACACATTCAGTGACTATCATGTACCATAATTGGGGAAAATAGATAAACAGGACACAGTACATACTTTGAGGAAGTTCATTCTTAGAGTATCCCTACCTTTTTTTTAATTCCAGAATATAACTGTGACACCACTAATTCATGGTGTCTCTGAATTTCTCGTACTTTTTTTTTCCATCCTTATTTAGAAACTCTTCAGAGAGTAATTTTATGGAAGCTATTTAATGGGATTTCAATCAGTACACATGCATCATTCTCTGCTTGGACCTTATTGAAATCACTAGCGGTTTATTTGCTGACAAGTAGTTCATGTAAAGTTGTGTTTTAATAAATTAAATGACTCTTCCAAAGGGGTATATCTATTTCCTGTTGAACATATTTGCAAATAATCACAACACATGTTACACTTTCTGCCTAGCACCAAATAATGAATAATTTTATATAATTGAAATAAATCAAATTGAATGGAAATTCTGCCTTCATTTAACAATGTGAGTTATTAAAGAGTTATAGTTTTGGATGTATTTTTTCACCAATTGAAACATTAACCTCAAAGACTTTTGCTAATGGTGCCAGACTACCACTAAAAGAGAGTATGCTGATAAAATAAAGTCATATTTAAATATCTAATATATTTCTTTGTCTTTCTTTTTGTTAGGATCCATTTGTTCTCCCAAGTGAATATAAATTTGTATGTTCACTGGGATGGGGAGGCTTATAAGAATGCTATGTACCATCCTAAGTTTCTCATTAAATATTAAACAGATATTAATGGAATTAAATTGATTCTAGAAAATTAAAACAAGCAATATCATTATTTGGTGGTTGATAATTTGTACTGTCAGGTTTATATATACAATTACAGAAAAAACTTTAGGCAATTAATGCTTTCAACTTGGAGAGAGGAAAAGTGTAGAGAATTCTCTGGTTTGAGAATACAAATATTTCCACACAGAAATATGTCCTAACTCTTGGGATTCAAATGCCAGATTTTAAGTTCTGTCAAGAATTATTAGTGAAGCATTCTTTCCAACCACATAAAAACTGAAGGAGAATCTCTCTCCTTGGGCTTAGGCTTTTCATGTACTCTTCTCTAAAATCCAGTTGAAGCTTGACAGTGAAATGTAAGGTTTTACTTTTGCATAAAAATGGCATAAAAAGCAAGTTGTGAGGAAAGGGCAAAAGTCATCATAGAAGCCATTTTTGTTTGTGTAGACCTTACTGGAGCAGCTAGTACCATCAGTAAAAAGCTGTCACAACTCTCAGAGCTGGGAGCAAGAGCTGGCCACAAGCCTTCACAGGCAATGAACCGGCCAGCACATTCAATTTTAATTAAATTCCCATGCCAGGAAAGGAAGCTTTGGAGGAAAGCAGGCTTTAGAGATGCCATGTGTTCATGGAGTTGCTCTATATTCAGGGAACTATTTGAAATAATTGCTGTTGGTGTGGACACTTAACGGACCAATTAAAAGAATTTTATCATTTGACTCCTGTCATACATTGAAAGTAACTACAAAATGATCTTTGAATTATGCACACCTTTGTGACTGCTCACCTCCTGGGATGTGAGACAGAGTTGCTGTCTCCTATGAATTTAGGCCAGCTCTTCCTCTTTCAGTTTCTTGTCACATATAATAAATGAAAAATAAACCATTCCTTTTGACTTATGAAAACACCAAGGACTCAGAGATAATGTTTTTACCCCAACTCCAAAGAGGCTTGGAGAGGCCAATTATAGCTGTCAAAGGCAAGCTGGACTCTGTCGCTTCAGGTAATAAGATCTGACCAAAATGCACCATCTGCACTTTCCTACCACTAGTTGCTATCAAATTACATTCCCCATAAAGAAATTGCAGAAAAATCGAATCACCCACCATATGTAGATCCATCACCAAGAGACTATTTACATTTGCCTCTACCATCATGATTATTTGGAGAAAGGAAACTGGCTTTCCTATCTACTAAGTTATGGCTTAATTAAAAGCGTTAGAGTAGTAATGTGAATTCACATTTTATGTTCATGATGTCTTGAGTTACCTCAGCAGCAGGGAATATACATGTATTGCATTATTTCTCCTGCTTCTGAAACATAGAAGATTTTTGTTAAATAAAGGGAAAAAGGAAAAAATGCAAGGGAGGAGGGTGAGAGAGGGAGGGGAGAGAAAGAGAGAAACAGACAGAGAAGAAAGAGACGAAAAGAAGGAGAGAGAGGCAAGGGGAGGAGGAAGAGAAAAATGTAATTGGAGTCATGTCATAAATATTTCTCTTCTCATGAGAAAATGATCCTGCAGATACAGAACAAAATTTAGAAATAATTAGCCTCTATGAACACCTTGTCCTTGGAAAGATTCAGAAAACTTCTCTCTTAGATCTAAAGTTGTAGCTTATACTACAAGTAAGAAAAGGACTGAGAAGAAAGTAATCACATTGAAAAAGCACTTGCAGTCATGACTAGCCTCTGTGTTTTGACTCTATCTGGCTTACTGATTATTAATCTGTTTCAGCACATTGGCTGTGTTTCCTATGTGTATTTACATGTTACACTTGCTTCTCTCAGGATGAAACTATCAGCTCAACACCAGCCTCTTTGAGGTATTGCATATCTCTTCTTGCTTCCATCACCATGGCTTTGCAAATTCCCTTTTCTTCATATCTCAGTGGCTCTTAATTCTTAGTTCAGTTTTCCTTTTTTATCCTCAGGATCTAAAGACATGAGACACCCTCAATTCAATACACATATTTTAGTTGTCACCTTCTAACTCTCTGCCAATAAAACCGTACAATTTCATTCTATACTTTCTCTTCAATATCCTTCCCAGGTTCTCTGTCAGTCTTGTGATCTCCTCATCTCACTGCCTTGAGTCCATCATATTTTTGGTTTAGCCTCACTTTCATGGCATTAGCATAGAAAATTATCATATTACTACAAACATCTCCATATGTGTGTCTTTCTATTTGCTTCCTAACCTCATGCATCCTACCATTGCCCTCCAAGCTGGATTTCTAAGTTTATAAACCTTTCCTCTTGCTTTCTCTCCTAGTTTCACAACCATACTCATATCTTCCTTCTTGCTCAAGTGGCCTTTGAAGACATCATTAAGATTAAACCCAGATGTCCTAGAAGATGCGGTATGTGTCCAGTTACTAGCTTGTGCAGCTTCCCGTGCCACTCACTTGCTCACAGGCAGGAAACCATGCCTTACTCCTTACTGGCTAGAAGACTGATTAGTACAGTTTCCTCATAAATTTTTTAAACATTCTATTTTATATTTTGGTAAAGCACTCATTGAATTCTTACACCTAGCAAATTCCTATCCATACATCATGAAGTATTTCCAATCTTCCCCAGAGAAACCAACTCAAAAACTATGTAGACATATATCCATCCTCCTCTCTGTTGCTCTTATTGTACAGGATTCAGGTTTTCTAGAATCTGTTATGTTGTTTATTATAGTATGAGTCTTGTATCTAGATTTGACTCTTCAAGTAATAGCCCATAACTTTACTGATGTACTCTTATGTATTTAGAGTAGAGCCAGAGATTAATTATTGGATAAATATCAAGTACAAGGAAAGAAGAAGATAGAAAAAGGAAAATCTGGACATTCACAGATGTGCACAGAAGAGACCATGCCAGATGACTGGGTTGTATGTCGGTAAGTCAAGGTCATCAAAGATTTCTGGTGACCAATAGAAGCTAGACAGAGACAAAGAATCCTCTGCACCTCTGGCTCAGAAAGAGGATGACCTTTTGAACACCTTAATTTAGAAGTGTTAGTCTCTTTGAGATAACACATTTTCATTGTGGTAAGACACACAGTTTTGTAATATTTTGTTCTGTCTTTTCAGAATGCTGACAAAGTAACAGCATGCTGGAAATGAACAAAAGTGACTCCATTTAGGAGTTTTTGATTGGTTCATGGAACTCAAGCTAATCTCACAATTCACCTATGTTTCCTGGACAAGGGCCAGTTGTCACGTGACATCCTACATGTAGCAAGGCTCCTTTTCACATTACATCATTGACCCATGTATAAATTTGGTACTTAGGTTTGTAATGCTTTGTAATTTGCATATTCATATATTTGCTTTTTATTTCAGAGTTATGCAGTTTCCAAGGGAAACTTCCAACACTAGCATTTTATTCTTGTTACTGTTGTCATTTTGTTGATGTGGTTGTTGAGATTTTAGATATTAGCTTTGGTGGTGCCTCTTCACACTCAAAAAAAAAAAAGAAATGAAAGAAAGAAAAGAGAGAATGAAAGACATGTTTAGACTCATCTTATATTGATGTCTTGTGTTAGAAAACTGTCTGTGTAAGCTGTTGGCTTTTGCTTTATGGTATTTGATAACATCTCTGGTCTCCTTTTCAAGATATGAGTAGTTTCTATGGTTTGAAACCCAATGCAACTATAGACAATGTCAAATGTTCTGATTGGAAAGAATGTGGAGAATCAAAATCTCTCCCACTGAGAACCACTGTTTCTAGGCTGGTATTTCTATTGTGTCTCACAAAAATAAATAAACATAGACTGTTATCACAAATGCCTAAAAACAAAAACCTCTTAGAGAGTAACTCAAAAGTCTTTGTGGTACTAGTTCACTTTTTTCACATATTTCTTTATATCTAGCTGGAAGAATTCTTTTTCTTTAGTTTATGACAAAGATTGTGTCTAGTATGTTACTAGTTAGCATCCCTCATAAAAACAGCTCTGATATTAATATAAGGACATGTCATGCAGATAAAAGTTTTCTTCCTCATCTTCACATGCACAATAAGAATAGTTGATTGTCGATGAAATGTGAGTTTATGTGAAAGTTTTATAAAGTACCATCAAAAAAGCTCTTGTTTTTATGCAGTCTTTTCCTTTTGCTTCCATTTAACTTGAGTATAATTGTTGAAAGTCTGGCCACCATACAGAGACAAACACACTAGAAGTCTGGGGCCCCAAACCAGAGTTGTTCCCATACAACTTCAGAACTATTTCCCCTAGGTCTTTGATTCAGGAAAGAAAAATAAATTTTTATTCTATTGACAGTACTTTTGCTTTAGGATTTCTAATACATGAAACACAGTCTATTTCCAGTTAATGCATAGCTCATTCTAATTCGATGAAGCTCTTTCAAACTTTGTTTAATGATAATTTGAACTATTTCAATATTGGCTCATGCAAAACTCTCTTCAGAGTTCAAAAATTATCAATGTTGTAATATGTTAATACTAATATATACTTTGTATGAGAAAGATTGAACTAAAGATAATGCAAATACAACTAACACTGTGTGATAGCTGTGGCTATTATCATGAGAGTAATGATAACAATTGTAAATATTATTAGATATAAAGTCTTCTCATTAGCATTAAGTTCATCCAAAATTGATTGTGATTTTCATTACAGGTTCTTTTTAGAAGATTAGAAAACATGTCTGAAACACATATTATGTACAAAAATTTTTTTTCTTTAATGCAACATTGTCTTTAAATACAAAAGTTAACCATTAAAATAGTTCCTCTGACACAAAAATACTATATTGTACACTTTAAATTTAAATATGGTTTTCTTTAAATCCCCAGATCTAAAATTTGACTGCCCACAAATATCTGTGATACTGTGGAAATTACAGTTGCATTAATGCCATTCCCAGGAATTCTGGTTTACCTATGATGATGCACAGCCTTAGTGTTGGAAATAACTTTAGCATCATGAGGTAGATTCTATAGTCAAGTTTGATAACCACTATTTTGAGCAGTAAAAGCGACACATATTTTCCCTACTCTTTCCTATGGTAGGAAACTAAGAAGCCAGCCCTGGGGAAGGACGAGCAAAGAGCACCTTTCCCAGTTACGTGGGGGCTAAGCAAAGGAGTGAAGAGAGCTTCTCCTCTATTTGTCACATTCATTATTGCTGGTATTCCCACTAACTCATTCATCACCGATTCTGAAATAAACAGTATACTCTTGACTTTTGAAACTATACATAATTCCTCAGTGTAACATGTGGAAGAGCATACTCAGGTACTTAGCATCACAATGGATTACTTTATCTCAACTGCTTAACCAGTATTTTTCTTACCTTGGTCATCATGCTTCATTAGTGGTGGCATTTCACACTGAACTGAGGCCATGTACAGAAACAAAGAAAAATGAAATTCCATTTTTATGCAGCTTACAAACTACTTTTAAAAACAAATAATATATATGAATAAATAAAAATATATAAAGTATAAAAATATATTTTTATTCTCAAGTTCTCACAGATCTTGAGACTGCATTCTCAATGATCTCGCAGATCATTCTCAAGTTTTAAAATATTATATTTTTCTTAATATCAAATAATTGCTTCATATTTTCTAAACCTCATCTTATTTAAATAAAAAGTACTTTATTTTCCTGATATTGATTTTTAAATGTAAATAAAGCCTATTATCCTATATAGCTAATTGTTGATAACCAACGGGTTTTGAAATGGGTCAGTTTTAATAATGGAAAATAGGGGGCTGGGGAGTTAGCTCAGTGGTTCCGGCACTTGTCTTGCAAGCGCAAGGGCCCGGGTTCGATTCCCCGGTAACCACATAACAATACTGGGTGTGGAGACCCACACCCAGCAGCAACCAGTACCACATACCACAGTGCTGGGCGTGGTGGCTCACGCCTGTAATCCCAGCACTCAGGAGGCAGAGACAGGAGGATTGCTGTGATGAGTTTGAGGCTGAGATCAGGGCCAGCCTGAACTACAAAGAGAGACCCTGTCTAAAAAAAAAAAAAAACCTAAAAAAAATAATAATAATAATGGAAAATAGGATTTAAAAATTGAACACAAGCATTTTTCCTTGAAAATCTTCTGTATAGTCACATGTTTATAACATGGAAACATTAATATCCATGTGAACAACATCAAAGTCAAGAAAATACGATAATTTCAGCACCAGGATCCTTTCTGTCCTATTCACTCCCTACTTATCCTTCTACCAATGAACCTACCTCCTGATGTTATTATGATAGATATTACTTTGCTTTCTTTACATTTTAACCATGTACATCTAGACACTAAAATTAGTTTATCTGACATGAAATATATATTTATGATTTATATAAGTGTATATAAATTTTATGTACATTAAACTACAAAATACATGTTCTTTTCAGTCCAGTTTCTACTAATGTAAATTACATTATTCAATTAACTGTGATTTCTTATACTTTTCTTCACCTGATATGGGATTGTCCATATTATTCCATTTTGGTAACATAACAGAGTATATATATATTGATTTTACGTGGTAATATGTGGGTTGATTTTATTCAGGAATATTGAAAAAGTTACTATAGTAAGCATTCTTTCAAAAGACATTAGAGTACCCAACTGAATTTGATGTGACAGTTTGAAGGACAGACAGGCAAAATGACATGGAATGACTAATAAGTGAGATGATGACAAAAGTATTGTTTTTTTAATGATAATGAATGTAAAGAAGACTTGAAGTTCCTCTAACACTTACATAAGAAGTCACTACTCACCTAGTTTCTTAACCTTCATTAATTCTCAAACCCTAAATCCACTGACTGGAGAAAAGCTGAGGCCTCATGGGACGGGACCCAATGACAACATGTTAAAGACATTTAGTTTTGATTTTTATGGGCCCTTTCTCAAAGAGTCACAAGAGTCACATATATGTTGATCATCCACTGGACAAAAGAGGCATTTTCAAACATTTTGAAAATTTTGGAAAGCAAGTGGAAGTTGGCATTACTATCGAGATGCTTGAAACTTTGCCAGGCCCTTTAAGCAGAATAGAGGTTTTTGTAGACAGCAGGGAATGAGCAGTGTTTCTACTTACACCCAGTTCATAGAGACCGTCATGGGCTCACAGAACATTTTTAGGGTTTCTGAGTATGACGTTGTCAAGTACTCCACAAGGTAACTGTGAGTCTTTGGACTAGAGGAGAGGAAACATTACAAGTGGAGAATCCAAAATGGAAGCAACTGAAGTTCCTAAGAGCCCCCTCTTTCTCAAAAGTGATGGAGAAAACACTGTATATGTACATCAAATGACAGAGATTAGCCTTTAAAGATCTAAAGTCATGAGGACCATGGCCTCCATCATGTGGTCATTTAATTTACCAGCCTGATATCTGAACAAAAGAGATAGATCCAAAACAATAAATTAGCTACTTCATACTTAAATAATTAGTAGCATATTTATAGCTTTGATGCCCTTTACAATTT
Source organism: Petromus typicus (assembly GCA_004026965.1). Taxonomy (NCBI): domain Eukaryota; kingdom Metazoa; phylum Chordata; class Mammalia; order Rodentia; family Petromuridae; genus Petromus; species Petromus typicus. The sequence continues at coordinate 104,102 of PVIR01001165.1, read as the reverse complement.
CTTAGCCAGAAAATATTAATATAGTTTCAGTCATACAGCCAGTTATCTGGCATGTACATTCTTTTTCATGTCTTTGGAAAAAGTAAGCCAGAAATAGTTCACATTCACATGGAGGGGGGGATAAACACACTTTAATTATTTTTTACAGTGCTCGTACTAATTTTCCCAATCCTTGTAATAATTTAGTCCAAAGAGACCTAAACCACTTGGATATTCCAGGTAGAATTTGGCCTACATATTAATTATATCAATTAGTCAGATAAAATGAATGAGAAATAAAAGTAGATTAAAGCCTGATATAAAACATAAATAAATAACATTACACTGAAGCCTGGGATACACCAACAAAGCTTTCACCTCACACTTTGGAGCAGTGACACAGTTCACTGCTTTAATTCTAAGCGCTCATGATGAGAAAGCTGATAAGGTAAATGGTAAGTCTTGGTAATACAACTAAAACTTGGACCCCCAAACTTCTGTAGAAAAGTCCATGATATCTGTTGCAGAAAAGCACACATCAGTCAAAAAATAGCTCCTGTTGTAATATTATCCTTTGATATGAGTGGACTACCTGACCTAAGGGCATTAAACAATGATGCATCTCATCTGGGATAGTTATGTCAGTCATATCAAATGATAAGATCAGGTGAAACCAGTGGCAATCCATCCTAAAGTGAAAGTTATGCACGATGGATCAGACAAAAAAAAATTAAATGTTCATATAAGATACTCAAGCAGGTAATCCAGACCTTTATGCCATATACCACTATTGTAGCAGGATATCCTCATTGGTTTACATCTATCTATCTGTACTAATAGGAAAGAGGATGAATATGGTAAGCAGAATAATGGACCCCCAAGTATATCTGTGTTTCAATCCCAAGGAACTCTGAGTCCTTTAACTTTGTGATCTAGTAGGTTTCATAGTATCACCAGCTTCCTCAAATTATTCACGTCTCACAGAACCTCAAAATATGATGTTACCAGGCCAGGGAGTTAGCTCAGTGGTTCCGGCGCCTGTCTTGCAAGCGCAAGGGCCCGGGTTCGATTCCCCAGTAACCACATAACAATACTGGGTGTGGAGACCCACACCCAGCATCAACCAGTACCACACACCACAGTGCCGGGCATGGTGGCTCACGCCTGTAATCCCAGCACTCGGGAGGCAGAGGCAGGAGGATTGCTGTGATGTGAGTTTGAGGCTGAGCTCAGGGCCAGCCTGAACCACAAAGCGAGACCCTGTCTCAAAACAAAAACAAAAACAAAAACAAAACAAAACAAAACAAAACAAAAAAAACCTTAAAAAATATGATGTTACCTGAAAATCAATCCTTCCATATATAGTTGAGGTAAGTATCATGACAAAATAATACTTATGACTTAGGATGGATCCTCAGTTATTCAAGAACATCTTCAAAATACAAAAAAGGACACACAGTAAAACAGAAAGTTCATATGAAGATGAAGTCAAAGATTGGAAGAACATGTGATTAAGGTGAAGAATATCAAAGAATGCCAGAAATTAGAAGAGGAACATGCAATGACTCTTTCCTTCAGTTCTTCCAGGAGTAATTAACCCTACTGAAACTTTGATTGCACTTCTTGACCTCTTTCGTTGTACGGATATACATTTCTATTGCTTCTGGCCACCCAGTTTGTGACCAGAGGTTGTGACACCCCTCACAAAGCAGTGCATGTGAAAAAATCAAGCCTACAGAAGGAACTGAGATTTCTACTTGCATGTTCCTGCAAGTAGATAAAGGAGATTATTCTCCTTTATCAGAGTGCATTAAAAGCCATCATGGCCCACTTCAACAAACCCCAAAGTATACATTATTAATATCCTGCCCCCTCAAAGGGCAAATAAATTGACAATCTAGTTTAAATGTCACATTTCATTCCTTATCTACAGAGCCACAAACAGGTCTCCTGAAACCATGTTTAAACTTCACATAAACATGAGATCATAATTGAAATCTGGATGGAAACCCCCCTAATACCATAACTATTGCAGTCCTGCATGTGTAAGATACCAACAGTATGTGAACAATGCTGGACCTGCTGCCTGCACAGGGAATTGTCTCTGCTTACCATGGTGGAAGTGCGTAGCATGTACCTGGATGGCTCAACATAGTAAAATGAATACCAGGGAACAAATTCCTCTAGGTTTCTTTTCTTGAGCAGGTGATCTGGGGATTCTTTTCTCAAATAAAGATTTATACTTTGCAAATTTCAGCCTTCACTGTTCCTAACTGAATCCTCAGGATCCCAGATTTAGTTGTTTTAATTGCCATGGACATTTTTGCCTTCCAAGGGATAAGCAGAATTACACACCAAGCTCTGATTACAGAATTCTGGGGGGCTTCTCCAGCCTTGGTATCCAAATCTTTTCTACTTTTTTTCACAAATGTGTTCCAAAGACTTGTCGACCACAGTCAGATGTACTTACAACAAGAACCCACTCTACTACCAGTTTCCTGGATTAGCCAGTTTGCAGTGTCTTGGCACAATGCTTGGCACCATAATCTTAAAGAAGGAGAGCTGGTGGTTCTATACTTCATGTTTTCAGAGTGTTCTGTCTATTGCTGTCTAGCTCCAAGGGAAAAAGATCACAGCACTGCTCATTTCATGGCAGAAAAACTAGAATATGAGGACAAGACTGAGCTGAAAAAGGCCAAGAACTAGATAGAATATTTACAAAGTTCTGTGTCCTACCTAGCTGTATCCAAATTATGCTTTAATAATCCCCTAGGCAGCTCTGAAGCAATCAACATGATAATCCAGTTTAACTGTCACAACTGTATGCACACATACACACAAACAGTTAGAATTAATAAATAAACTTAATTAAGTCACAGAACATAAAGGAAGCACAAAAGTGTCAGTTTCATTCATGATGATCAATTCTAAAAATTAGGCAAATATTTCCTCTAACAGATATATTGCAGTGTATATATAATTAAACTACCACACACACAGATGGTGAAAATCATGTATGTTATAGTTTTAAAAAGCTTAATTTTACAATGAACATATGAAAATATGTGATTATAAGTGAATTTTGAGGGACTGCAAAATAACCTGGGGATCTGATCAGCAAGTTACCGTATTACTCTCGAAAGGGAATTGACTCAGTTACTTTTCTCTCTTGGTTGAGATAAAATACCTGACACCTAAAGTTAAAGGAGAAAAGGTTTAATTAGCTTACAGTTCACAGAGATTTCAGTTCATGCCTAGCTGATTCCAAGGCAGACTGTCACAGGTCAGAAAGTCATCTCAGAGGAGAACAACTGTTCATGACACTCACAAGGAATCAAAAGCAACAAGGAATCTAAACTCTGTCTTTCTGCCCCTTTTACCTTATCCAGATGACTGGGATTAGGGTGGTGCCAGACTAATCAGTGCACTGGTATAGTAATCACTTACTCTTAATCTCACCATCACACACTAGATTCAGTCACCTCTGAAAAAGCCACCAATGACTGTGTGAGGCTTAAAAGCGACATGTGGATGCAAACCATAACATTCTACCTCTCATGTTCCAAAGACTCATGCCCATCTCCAAGAACTGCTGAATTTCTAGCAGTTTTAGCATTGTTGAAAAGTCCAGGCTTAAAGACTCCTCTGAAATTTACGGAAAATGTTTTGCTGCAACCTCCTGCACAAATGAAAAGAAAGTTAAACATTTCAGATGTTCCTTCACACAAGATAGATATTTCCATTCTAAAGATTACAAATGGGGATAGAAGAAATGGTAACACGACAGGACAAAAATTCAGTAGGGTAGATATTAAGTTCAGGTAGATATTAAATCCGCTTCTAACATCCCGGGAAAACTGTGTCAAGTTGTGAAACCCAAATGGTTCTAGTGCTCTGCCTCTGTGCTACCTCTAGTGGTTGTAGCTCCCACGGTTTCTTTCTTGGCCCATCTTTGCTTCTTCCTTGCAGTTTTCCTCAAACAGCTCATGTCCCTGGCTTTTCCAAACTCTGGGGGTCTCCACTGTACCTTTGGCTTCATACCCACAGCTACCTCACTGCACACTGCCTGGCTTCACAGACTTTCTTCTGAAATGTAGCTGGAAGCCTTTCTGACCCCACAACTCCTGCATTCTGCACCTGCCTACAACCGGCGCCACATGAATGATGTTAAGGTATACCGACACCTGGAGCAGTAACCAGGTTATCTTCTTTCTTGGCTGTGGGAGTCTAGTAATTATGAACCAAACTCAAGGAACTACTTTCTTCTCCCACTGCCATTCTGGAATATGATGCTCTAGGGCCTTCTTCTCAAAGTAAGGTCTTTCAGATTTATAATTTCAAGAATGCGAAGGATGAAGTCTTGTTGCTGCTTGTGAAATGCTCAGGCCATTTTTTCTAGTCTCCTGTTCTTTCTCACCAATCATGATATCCTGTGCTCTATCTTTAATGACCATAACTTAACTAGAACTTCCTGTCTGGCCAGACTGAAAATGTTTTAAATCATTCTGCTGGGCTCTTTTTTTTTCTTGATTCTCAGCATAAATTGGCTAAAAATTTCCAACAGTAACCATGACACCATCTCAATATTACACAGCCTTAAAATGTCTTCTGACAGATTATTTACTGTCCTTAATATCAGGCTCAGTCAAAGTCTCTGGACACAAGCAGAATACACATAAACTTTCTGCCAAGCCCTAACACTGACCATCTGGAATCCAACAGCCAATGCAGTTGTCTTCCCAACAGAGACCTGTTGAGCCTGTTGATCTGAGTTCTGACATAATGTACAGACTAACTCCAGCTCTACTTTTTCAGCTGGCATTTCTGAATCTTTCCTAACTCTTTCCCCTTCCCAATGCCAGTTCCAAAGGTCCTTGACACACATTATCAGGTACAGTCATAGCAACGACCCTACTCCTGGTATCTAATTCTGTCCTAGTTACTTTATTTTCATTGCTGAGACAAAATGCTTAACTCCCAAAGTTGAAAGGGAAAGAGTTTAGTTACTTTACATTTCAAATTACTTACAGGTTTGCTTGCTTATTGTTAAGTGAATATATGCAGATGTGCGGATGCATTAAAACACTCAATTCTAAATCTTAATTGACTATGAACACACTTTGAAACTAATAAATTTTGCAGAGGCAGAACAGCCCATTGTGTAGGGAACTTCCAGCCCAGGTTAGTCCCATGCACTACTTCTTTAATGATCTTTTTTTTCCAGGAAAATTAAATACTAATTAAATTTTAATGCTCAGTATAGTCATTTGAGATAGTTTCATGAAATATCAAAAACTAACAGAAGTAGTAAAAGTTTGTCAAATAGTAAATATAGGAAATCATTAATTTAGTTTCTATTTCAAAGCGCAAATTTTTGATGCTCTAATGAGTAACTGTTAGCTCTTTTTGTCAAACCCAACTAACTCTCTATTATCCTCAAACTTTCTCTATTATCCCAAACTTTATCTGCATAATCAAATTGGTGAATAGTATTAAAAACGTCCAACATGCCAACAAAATAGATACTAAAGTACCTAAAATGAATCTTAATGTACACTATTTTAGGTATAAATAGTCACTATCAATTACTTTCAGTCTATTATTAATGAGAATTAATTATGTGTAAAACACAGTATTAGACAATGTGGGGTTGTACAGTTATGGAATGTTAAAATATTTCAAATCAAATTCTGGATGAGTCATGGGAGAAAGGAGATATCTACACACTGGTTTAAGGAAGATACATATAGTTCAAAGTAATAACACAAATATTTGAACTAATCCCTACACAGTTGGATTTCATGGGTTTTTTATTTTATTTATTTATTTATTTATTTATTGTCTAGAATAGGAAAAGATAGCATTTCAGGAAGAGAAAATGACAATAAAAAATCTAATAGTAGAATTTTGGGAGCATTTCATCATTGAGTGCTCTGCCTGTCCAAATATTTGGTATTTTCCTTTAGAAAAATACTAAGAAGAAAATTTCTAAGGCCAGTTTCTTCCCACTATATCTGAAAATCTTGATTTTTAGCAAAATATAATTACATTTAATTGGGTTTTGAAAGGAGATTAGGAATGTAATTAACAAAGATAAGAATTTTTTAAAATCCTACAAATTACAAAACCTTTAATCTCTTACATTCATCAAAATTCCATTAACCTTTCAAACTTACTTACTTATCCGAGAACTGCCTCTCCTCTTTTTCTTTTGGAGCACTAGAAATTGAACTCAGGACCTTTCACTAGTGAGGCAAATATGATTCCGCTGAGCCAAATCCCCAGCTCAACTCTCTCTGATTTTGTATCTCTGTTTCTATTTGTATGTGTTTCTGGGACAAATAACCAAGCGGCACCTTAATTATAGAATCTAATATGCAATTAATATTAATTCCCTTTGAAATACTGAACAATGCTTTAAGCAACTGAAATCATATAACAAATTATATTTTCCTTCTCAGTGCCAAGTTATCATAAAATGAATCTTCTTTTCTTTTTTGAGACAGGTTTCATTATGTACTTCAGACTAGCTTTGAACTTGCTATGTAGCCCAGGCTGGTCTCAAACTCAAGCTCATCCTCTCATTTCAGTTGTCCCAGTTCTGGGGTTACGAGTGTGCTCCACCAGACCCAGGAGAGACTAATTAATAATATGAGATACATTTATTTCAATACTATTAGTCTATTTCTTCCCTTTTCCTACCCATTTTTTTCTAGTGCTAGTATTAAACCAAGGCCTAATACATGTAATAAAAGAACATTACCAATGCATTATATTCCAATTCTCTTAATTTGTTCTTATATTTTAAATTTTTTATTAGTAAATATATGTAATACATAATGACTGCTTTGAATGTGTGTGTTTGGTACATACACATGGAGCATCTTGATTTGTTTTTGGTCCTTTCCTCACCTGTCTTTCCCTCTTCCTCATTAAACTGCACAGACCAGCCTCCAGCGTTTGATCTGCCTCTATCAGAGTGTCAGCTAGCTGGTACTTCATGCACAAACCACTATGCTTGGATATTTCTTCTATCATTTAGATATGTGTCTGTAACATGTAAAGTTATTAAGATGGACTTACATGTAGCAATTATCTTAATATGTTTACTCTATAATTAATGAGACCTTCTCTTTAAGTCTTTAAGAAAATATGAAGTATGAACTATTTATATTTTGAAATATATTGGTTTATGTCTAATGTCCTAACCTAAGGATATCTTCCCTTGAATACTTTCCCCATATGTATAAACTTTTCTTACCCTGTTAATTTAGTTAAGAATTATAATTATGCAAAGAAAATTATCAAAAAGTGGGAGAATCAGATGAAATTACTTGACAGAAAACTAGGATTTTAAACTTAATTTAAAAAATAATAATATTGTTACAATATGTTATCCTATCATTTTCATCCAGTAATTTGTTTTAGACATTAGCAAATACTTTGATCTTAAACTAAATTGATATTCAATTCACTGAATAGATAGTGGCCTAAAGCTATACAGCCTAATAACAAAAGTTTATATGAAACTACAGGTGATCAAATTTTTTTTGATGAATATATTATGTTCTCTTTTCTCCAAAATTTGTAGTTACATAGTCTTTTCAAATTAGACAGTCAAATGCTCTACATAATCATGTTTACTTCATAGGGTGATTGGAAAATTAGCAAAAATTGGTCTTCTTTATTGAGTCACAATGTAGAGACTCTTGAGTGATTCCATTGTAACACTGAGTTTCAAAGGATATCATTATGCCACACTAGAGAAACTTAGAAAGAACTACGGAAATGTTTAGAAAGAAAGTCATAGTGATTTATCTGTGTTTGTGCATGTGTTTTTGAAGAATAAGTGACATAATTTGAGTGATATTAAAAATATATTTTCTTCAGATGACTTCCTGTTATGTCTTTATAATTTGCTATTAGTAATTGTGTTTCTGATTTAAATATACTGGAAATATAAGAAGGTAGGAAAATTTGATGGTAAAAAAGGCAACAAAACTTATATATAGGGGTTGGGAGATTGTAGGGTGGGAAGGAGAATAGGAAAAAAAATAAGAATTAAGCTTTGTCACGTACTGGTACAAATTATTGTTGAGTGTGATCATGACGTGTACACAAAGTGTACAAATAAAATCAATATTCTAAAAATTCACAGATAAATGCTTAGAGTAGTGAATTACTAAATATGCTAATCTAAATATTCATATCAATAACTTTCTTCTGGAAATTATGTGAGAAAATATATAGAATTAGAATTGCTCATTACTTGAGGATGTACAAATTATCTTGGAGCCTTGATACCTGACAGAAAATCAGAAAATATTAAAATTTCTGGTGTCAAATAAATTTGATTAAAATATCTCTCTGATTACTTTTCAGTTTTTTCTAGTTTCATTAAAAAAAGGAAGAGATTCAAGTCATATATCCTTTTCTTGTCTCTTTTTTATTCTTATGATTCACATAACCTGAAAACTTACCTCATCTTATCTTGCAAGACTGGGGCTGCTGTACTTATTTTGCAGCCAGAAAGAAACAAATACAAGAAAATGAGAAGCAAGGAAGACAGAACAATACTGTGACTAATAGAAAACGTTTAATCTCAGTCAAACATAATAATGTAGAATTTTTCATTGCTTCCAGCCAAGAGCTAAACAGATGCTTCTACTCACACCAGGAAGCAATTTCTTTCTTTACCTCTTATTAATCTTGTTTCAACACCAAAGCCAATGAGCTAACTTTCACTTCCTGGGAGAATATCAACATTATGTTGTTTAATAGAAATATCAGTTTAGAAAGTTTTTGTAGAAATGCCAGATTTGAGACCTATCTTGAATAATTAACTGAAGAAATTTACTTACAAAAAATCATATATATATATATATATATATATATATATATATATAAAGCCCAGAATAGTTTCTCTCATGGGCCACTTAATCTTTTAGAACAAAAGATTTCCATCTGTGCAATGTCTCTTTTCTCTTGTCCTATTTTTAGTCTATCTTATAATGTTACTTCTACCAGGATAAAGTAAAAGAAATCTCAGTTTGACCCATAATGGCACACGATAAAATATCGTGAAAGGAAACTGAAAAGATGTGAAAGAGAAATTTCTTACCTGAATTCATTTGTTAGATTATACATGATGGAATAATGAGAAAGGACAGTAGAAAATGATCTGCCAGAAAAAGACACAGAATTATTTGCTTCTCTGTGACATCAGGCTATTAAATAATAGCTGATAAAAATAAGAAAAATAAATCTTTACATATGCAGCAGAAAGAATGAATGTGTTCATAAGAATTATCAGTGCTTCAGTCTAAAGCTAATGATTATAATGACTAATTCAATAGAGAGCAGACACCAATTTTGTTTCTTAGTTTAAACTCCTTTATGAAACACACTAACAGTATTCAGCAAAAGAATTTAATGCAGGAGGACTAAAGTTAAGGCAAATTGAAGACAGAGATATGGAAATTTATTTTAGAGAAGTTTAAATGTGTCCACACTGGATAAAGTCATCTGAAGGAATTTCATGATCCACTGCTCTAAAGCACCACTAAAATGTGCTTGAATGTGCAGTATGCTCTGGGTATGCACTGTTGGTTAAAAAGAAACATTCAAATTAGTTATCAAATTTAGAAATTTAACAGATTTGGAAGAAGGAGTATGTTTTAGCAGTTAGGAAGGGCATAGATTCACATATTAATTACAAAGCTGGAAAATGAATTGAACTGAACTGAACTCATTTTATGACCTAAAGCAAATCTGCATTTCAATTTTCTTTCCTGCAAAACTGAGCTGAGACAAATGACAGTTCTTCTTCACTCACCTGCTTTCCTCTGATCAGGCAGTTCCCTTTGAAGTCCATGTAGCAAATGGTCAAAAGCAAAGGGTACTGTGAACAAATACTAGAGTGCATGCAATTTCATGTATCAGCCCTCTTTCCATCAATAATGACCATTTGCAAGCATGATTTTCATTGATTTATTGTCAAGCGCAAGCTCCTTAATTGCAAATATATACTTCCATTTAATAGTTTGAAGGTAGGATTGATTTTATATCACCAGAGTAAGTATATTACTTTACTGCATTTGCATGTTTATACTTCTTTATAATGTTATTAAAATGGATACTATTTTGCAGTAAATTATTTATAGATAGGTTTAAACCACCAAGCATATTCTATAATTGTGTATCAGCCTAGATGAAACATATATCTATGTTGACTTGGATTCTTGTTTGTGCTTGGAAATTAGAACATCTTTCATGTGCAAGTGAGAAGGTTGATATAAATACCAGATATTGTTCCTTTAAATGGTAAATTATTTGTGTAGCAGTAAAGTAAAGATAGTCTTGGCTAACAAGAAGTCATGTTACTTTAATTCCTTCAATTTTCTTTCCCTCTTCTTTTCTTCTTTCTATCACTGTTTGTTCTTTTCTTTTAACCCTTTCTTCATATTTTCTTTATTTCCTCAGTCTTCTACTTCTTTGCACCTCTCTTCTTTTCCTTCTTTTGTTTCTTTCTCTCTTCCTCATCTTTTCTTTTCTTTCTTTTTTTTTAAGGTTTTTTGAGACAGGGTCTCACTTTGTAGTTCAGGCTGGCCCCAAGCTCAGCCTCAAACTCACATCACAGCAATCCTCCTGCCTCTGCCTCCCGAGTGCTGGGATTACAGGCGTGAGCCACCACATCCAGCACTATGGTATGTGTTACTGGTTGCTGCTGGGCGTGAGTCTCTACACCCAGTATTGTGTGTGGTTACCAGGGAATTGAACCCGGGCCCTTGAGCTTGTAAGACAGGCACCAGAACCACTGAGCTAACTCCCCAGCCCATCTTCCTCATCTTTTCATCCTCTTACCTTTCCACTACCTTTTTTGTCTATCTTTTCTCTGTATACAGGATATGTCCCAAAGCCTTCCTTCTTCTTAACACTCCTTTTTCCTTTCCATGCACTCATCCATTCTGTATATTTCCCTTTCTTTTTTCTTTTAACAGTACTTATTGGATATTACTGTTTACCAGATGGCCATGCTCAATATTAGGAATTCTAAAATAAATAACATATGGTCTCCAAGGAGCTGAATGTGTGTTTGAAAAGAGGCAAGAAAAGTCTTAATCTTGTTAGTAAAATCATACAGAAAACAATAAAGAACATGTATAGTTAGAAAAGCAAGGCTTGTTCACAGACTTGTATTTCTATCCTCTATCCCAACTTCCAGAGAAGTCTAATAGGTACAGGAAGTAATTCTCCCATGAACACTCTGGTATCATGCATTTGATATTGTCAAGGCTATTAATAATTGTTCTATCTGCAAATCTCAATTCTTTCAGTAGTAACCAATCATATTGTTATAAAAATTCATTCTGAAGATATTTTGAGCTGTCAAGCATCAGAAACCACCTGCCTGTTTTCCTTAAATCCTATACTTCCCCAGGAAGGATCTATCTTCAGAACTGGCTCTTGTCTCAGCTCCTTGAATTGTCCACTTACTCTTGGAGCTATCCTGTATGATAAGAATGTTTTTATATATCTGAGGCCTTGCAGCATTTTGCATCAGTTTGACAACTGAAGCTGAGGTCAGTCATTAGCATGCTGAATGTTCCTAATAGTGATCTCCAGCAAAAGCCCTGGACACCACACTGATCTTCTCTGGTTAGCAAGACTTGTTGTGAATGGTTGGTTACACATGGTCCTTCAGAAGATTGTCAGTTTCTGAGTGGGTCATTTGAGAAGCCACACCTGGGACTGTACTTAATTCTTCTGAACTTCATCCAGGTGATTTTTTTCCTTGGCATGGTTCAATCTGTATATTTTCATTCTATTAAACTATAAGAATAAATATAACCACCTCATAGGATCCGCAAGTCTTTATGCTGATGAACAAACTTGAAGCTTGTCTTATGGAACTATGAATCACCAGGAGATGGCTGTCCCTTTTCCTGACCTCTGCACTTGTCTCACCTTCTGCTACAGTAATGCAGACCATATCACTGAAAGATGCTGAGTGAGAATAAACAAGATTATTATCATTTTTATAACTGTCAGTGATCTTATAATGAGTGATCTCAAAATTATCTTTAGAAATAACCCATAAATGTATCTTTATTACACATGTACTTTATTTCATATAAGGTATGTAGCAAGTTGATTTCAAAAGTTGTGAATTTGAACTCAAATATTCAGACAAAATTATAAAAAGATTCTATAATTTTCAGTGAGAGGCTAAGATTGAAATAGCTCATTGTTACTTTGTTACAAGCATTAATTCATTTTTTGATTAATTTATTTTCCCTTCATACAATAGCTAGAATCATATATTAACTGTTTTGAACATGATCTTTTTACATATATCAGTCTTTCCCCCTAAGTTTCATATTTTCCCCCAAAACTCTTCAGTATCTTCCACAAATGGATTTGCATAGTTCAGTTCCATTATTTTTTTTATTTTTATTTTTTTTTTTAGGTTTTTGAGACAGGGTCTCGTTTTATGGTTCAGGCTGGCCCTGAGCTCAGCCTCAAACTCACATCACAGCAATCCTCCTGCCTCTGCCTCCCAAGTGGTGGGATTACAGGCATGAGCCACCACACCCGGCACTGTGGTGTGTGGTACTGGTTGCTGCTGGGTGTGGGTCTCCACACCCAGTATTGTTATGTGGTTACCAGGGAATCAAACCCGGGCCCTTGTGCTTGCAAGACAGGCGCCGGAACCACTGAGCTAACTCCCCGGCCCCTCAGTCCCATTATTTTGACAGAAGTACTTAACTATGGAACAGAATGAATTAAATATAAACAGAATGCATCCTTCAAAATGAAAGACAAATTTAATAACCTTTACACAATCGACACAAAAAGCCTTTATTGAGTGCTTATCTATGCTAACATTGTGATAGGAACTGTAGAAATTAACAGATTATTGCAAAATGAGATCTATGTCCTTGTGGATTTTTAAATAGCTTTGATACATGTTAGCTACATGACTTTAGTTAACTTTCTCATCCTTGTTCTTATCAATCATGATTACAACACATTGATCAAGTTAAATAACTATGAGTGCACATGTTAACTAAAGAATTTTAAAATCTACAGGAATAAACTATAACAATTTTCTCATTTTGATTCAGTGAATTATTCATTAAACTGGGTAAATAAATCATCTTCCAAATAATTTTACCAGTACACCCTGTGAAATTCCCCCTAAGATTTTACTTTTACTTTAACAAATATAAGTTACTATATGTGTACTTTTATAAAGTGTAACAGTTCACTTAGATCACTATTTACTTCATATGTTAATTATTGATGGATATTTAACACACATATGAACAGATTATTTTCTGCAAGAAAAGGGACTTACTTTAGGAAAGTAATTATCAATAGCTCATTTTCAATGAGATGATCCAAAAGTTAATGATCTGAGTTAAACATTAACAGGTGGTGGAGCTGGGGATATAGCTCAGTGGTTCTGGTGCCTGTCTTGCAAGTGCAAGGACCGGGTTCTATCCGGGTCCAACAATATAACAGGTAGAATATGTTGCCACAAATGTTCCCTAAACAAAGTGAACAATAACCATTTTGATTAAAATTAAAACATGAAGTGTGCTATTAAAGATTTATCCAAATGCTTTCTGAAAGGCTAGTAAATTTTTAACATATTAGGAAGAGTCATTGATTTTCTTCCAATTTTCTGGGATGGAAATGATTTTCCTATTCTACACTTTCTTTCTCTCACTACCGCCTGTCTCTCTTATGTTTTTTTCTCTCTCTCTGTTTCTCCCTCCACACACACACATTATCAAACTTTGACCAAAATTAGCTAAGTGCTACAGGTCAATAGTATTATTTTATCAATTTAAAATACAACTTACGTAGCATAGGACAGATGTTAAACCTTCATTACTGTGCCAACCATTATACACCTCTTCTCTTTATTTTCAAACAGAACTGAAAGGATTTATCCTACTCATTTAGATAATACAGCTATGAACAAAATAACATAAGTATTTTTTATTAGTTTGGGCTAAAAAAGAAAAGTTCAAGGTAGAACCCGGTTTTTCCCTTCCCATCAACAAGGAATATTTTTTGTTTTAATTGATGACCTCAATAAGTTGGGCTCTTAGGAGATTTTAGAGCTACACAAGATAAGGCGACCTAAACTTTGCCTAACCCACATAGTCAGATGTTTCTTAAGACAAACGTGACCTCCCAAGTAGGATAGTCATCTCCTTGGATAGTTTTATTAATGTAGCTATGAACATGCTGTGTTGTGGTCATCAAGAAAATAAACTAGTTTTGCTAAAGAGAAAAGGTCACTTGATTTTATTTTTTAAAAGTTTCTATTATCCCAATACAAGAACTCCATTTAATATTCCATAATTATTACCATTATTTTCTTTAATATGTTCCAATGGTATATGATATTTAAATAATTTCTAACTTGCATTTCTTATACAAAGTGCCACTATTGCTGTGTACATTTATGTAGACTTGTACAAATGAGATTTGAGTGTTTATTATATAGTGTGTAGATGAAATATTTACATATGTAAATTCTATATAACTTATTTTTGCAGTAATGTAGATTACTAGTTAATTTAAAAACATATTAATCTATTCCATATTTTGACCATAGTTATTTTGTAGGGTTATGTCATTCATTTAATGGGATTACCATAGTTGAAATTATGTACTTTGTTCAATATTTGGACATCCTAGAAGTGTACAAAACACTAAAAGTATAAAACATTAAAAAATCCCAACTAAATTTAGTTTTTGTGAAGGCTAAAGACAGAAGGATAACTTTGCAGAGAACAAGCAGTCATGATTACTATCTGCTGGTTTGATCCTATTATTGGATGAATATAGATTAATGTACTTGTCTCCACTGTACCAATATATAATGCATGAACACGATTACTGGGGTAATTTAGAGGCAGGATGCCTTTAATCTTCTGCTCATATCAATCAATTATAGTACATAGGTTATAGAATGTTCTATGATTTTACATTGAATCATTAATAGAACTAATCTTACAGCTAAATGAGGCTGGGGAAAAATGAGGTGCCCACTCATATGTAACATAGACAATGGAACATTAACTAGCACATGATTTGTTAATCAATCCAAAAAAAGACCACTATGAGGTTGTAGGAAAAGAATATTTCCAGTATTAGGAAATCACTTTACACATGAAGAAAGAACACTGAATCTCAGGCTTTCCAGACTCAATAGCTTATAAAAGTTAGTATCGGACTCATGCGTAAAAGTATAATCCAATTTATTTCTGTATACCAGTATATATCACGATCTGACATATAAATAATGTGTTTCAAAATATATTTGGACATTGTCGTTACCTTAAAAAGTTTATTCAGTGTTTACATATGGCATAAAGTACTTATTAGCCACATGGCATAATTTACTAGTGTATCATTATGCTGTGAGAATGTACCTACAATGAAAATTCATGAAAGAGACCTTAATTACAATCCGCAGTTTGTTCATATTTTCCCTGGTGAATTTGATGCACTTTAGGAAGAGGGTGAGCTTGGGCTTACTTAAGAAGCTAAGTAGGAAAGGTGCTTTGCAAATAGGTTTAAAATCGTGTTCTTCGTTTCTGTGGGCATTTTGGAAAGTAAGACTTGTTTAAGTGGACACACTGGGCCTCTTGACTGAGTTTGCAGTTCTATTGTCTGTGGTTGGCCGGAGGAAGAAGGTCGTTGCTTAAAGCAGTGTCCTAGTCAGCACCACGGATAGCACCACAGTTCAGCTCCTGAAAAAGGCAAACTGTTGACCTGCAACCCTAGAAGTAGAGAGAAAAAAAAATTAGAATATAAACTACTTTATAATGAAAGAAAAGGGAAAACAAAGCTGTATGTTGGACAAGCATTTGTTTTTTATATTCTGAGGAAGAACGATGTGGTAGGGGCGATAATACAATAGAAGAAAATGAAGTTAAAAAAACCAAAAAACTAGCAAAACACTAAGAACATGCTTGCTAGATTAGCTTGTCATTTTATTTCCCCGGTCACCACTATTACCGGGAAGGAAACGTTGATAAACCAAGTGGACCCCGCGCAGGCATTCTCTCGCAAACTAGAATGAGAAGGACTCTCTCTTCTGTCCTTTGAACCATTTCCTGCTCTGTACGAGAGGATGCCTTAAACTGGTGGAGAGCGGAGAGATGTGGTTCGTGTGTTCGGGAGATGAATGGCGCGGAGGTCACCGCCAGGCTGCTAACTCTTAGCCCCACCCACCTTTTGTTCCTTCCCCCTAGAGCCCATCCTTTCCCGTTTCAAACCCCTTCCTTGTTTTGCTTCAGTTGCTTCCTCAGTCTTTGGCTTTCTCATCTTTCTTGCAGCCTCTTGGATCTGGAAATCTGATCACCCCTCTACCTTACAACTCCGCAGGGACCCCAGCAACGAAACTGGGCATGCTCAGCGGCGCCGGCAGCCGCCTGTGCTTCCTAGACGCCCCTCGCACTGGGCAGGGACCCACTTGTCTGACCGCCCCGGGCTTCAGCGGCCGCCGCTGAGGAGCTCAGGGTGCAGACTGCACCCTGAGGCTCTACCGAGCTCGTAAGTGGCTCCTCCTGACTCTCCAGCTTCCCGAGTGTTAACAGAGCTTAGAAATACTCTTCACCGAGGGGAATGCCTTCCCACTTGTCTTTTCTAGTTACTGCGGCGGGTGGAACTCAGGGATGCATCCCGGGGCTCGTGGCCCAGAGATCACCTTCCCAGCGTAGCTGTTTGTCACTGAGTTTTGGAGATTTCTTGGCCGGCTTGGCCGGCTTGAGCTAAAGCATGCTCGAGTAATCCGAGCTGTGGCAGCGCCCGAGAGAGAGAGAGAGAGAGAGAGAGAGAGAGAGAGAGAGAGAGAGAGAGAGAAAGAGAGAAAGAGAGAGAGCGTGTAGGGGGAAAGGGCGGGGATAGAAACGTCAGGCCCCCACCTCAGCCTTCTTTTCTTTTTCCCCATCCTGCAAAAGCCTTACAAGTCTTCCATCCCCCGCCCCTTTCCCACCAGCCCTCCTCAGGGTCTGGGCAACAGCCAGGTTAAGCCCATTTGCGCTGGGAAATTGGCGCTGTTTGGGAGAAGAGAAACAGATCAATCGCCCTTGTGACTCCCAGCCCCCTTCCCACCCCACCCCCATCGCTCCCTCCCGCCTCCCTCCCCCGCCACCTCCCCTCACCCCGCCTCCTTCCCGCTCCCCACCCCCAAACCTCTCACCCGCGGCAGTCCGGTGCGAGGCCCCCTCCAGAAGGTGAGGGGAATGGACTGGACTCCGGTGGGGAAAGCGAGCGTGTGGCAGTGGTGCTAATGGGAAGCGAATTCTGGCTTCCAAGGAGGATGCTCTTCCACAAAGAAAGGCTGGCGCTCTGGCCTGGGCTCTAGCCCAGCGGAGATCCCGGGAGAACTCCGGAGCCGGGAGCGCTCCTCGGAAGACCCGGCCAACATGCCTGTTCGCAGGGGGCATGTGGCACCACAAAACACATTTTTGGGGACCATCATACGGAAATTTGAAGGGCAAAGTAAGTTCATTTGTTCTCCTTCTCTCTCCCTCGCTTTCTGCTTTGACCGTGCACCCTTACCAGCTGGGGAGGTGGCAACTCCGGGCTCTGTCAAGTTCCGAGGCTGTGAAATCAAGCCAGGAGGTTCGAACGGCAGCGGGAATGCTCGTCTCTAATATTAATTTTGATTTACATGTTAGATTACAGTCTCCATCATCGAAAGCAATTTGATCCTTCTCTCCCATGCTCCATTATCTGCCTTGCTACTTAATGTCCTACTATTCTACTATCTTAAAGGGAACGTGCTAGGAGACTAGGGGTTTATCTTTTGGGTCTGTTTTATGGCACACTTTTACAAGTCAGGAGCACCGCAAACCAGACCACTGGAACAAAAGAATGTAAATTAGTAGTGATGTAAATGTCTATGCAAACTATATTTTACGCTGGTGAACTGCAGGCTCTGGAATGACTGGGATGCTTACCTGCTGGTAGCTTGTACAAGCGAAACTTTGTATCGAATCAATGCAAGTGTGCGGCAAGTCAGATCATTTGGGAAAAGCATGTTAGCATCTGTGCTGGTTCCTAATGAAAACAGCCCCGTATTCAAACAGGGTTTCTGTCCTCTTACTGTCTCCTTAAATGTTCCATCTAGTATTTTAAAACTTGAACTGAAATAAGTAAAGCCCACATAGACTACATGTAGAGAGATTTCATGTGCTCATGTGGACCATCGAGAATTATCTCTTATAAACATAGTAACTTAAAATCTTATACTTGTCACTTATTTGAGTTTTTAGTCTGCATTGATAGATATTTGAATGATATACTTTGCACTTTTTACCACCGCATTTAGTCATATAAGATGTGGTGTCTTATGTGCAAAATAGACTCATATTTCCCATTTCAGCTTCAATCTGGAAACTGTATATATAGTCTTACTAAAATAAATGAGTTTTTGTATTACAATTTCTAGTCATGTAAAAAATTCAAGGTTCTCCCAATGTAAAAGTTTAAAAGTGTCAATATGATACTGTGCAGGTGTATAGATATTTTGATTTTTTTGAAAAATACACATTTTGAAAAGGTGAACCTTGCATTATTTAACTACTACTAAATCTGAAGTAGTTTCATTTCTAAACTTAATTGTCTTTTTTAAAAAAAATAATGGATAGTACACTTTAAAGAAATGGAAGCCAAATTCAAGAAAAATAAATTATTTGTGGAAGTTGTATTTGAAGTGTCAGAGTGGAAGTGAGAAATTTGACAGCTGTCGGATGTTTCATTGTTTTGGCTTATAATTTTTTTTTTACCCTTACAGTTCAGTGCCATTCTGGAAATATTAATATTCCAGCTGCTTGCATGAGTGGCCACTAAGACCCCTGAAAGTTATAGCACTTAAAACTAAACTGTTTGGGAAATTCTATTCTTGTCATTTAAATTAATGATTTCTTAGTACTTCTATTCCACACAACTGTTAATCTCACAGTTAAAGTTTATAGGGTCTTTTCTTGTATAATTCCTTTCTTCTGTGAAAAGATCGGGAAATTTTCATTTTTAAAAACCTGCATCTCAGCCCTCATACAACAAATTATTTCAGTGCTTTAAAACTATTATAGAAGCTTTTAAAAAGGGTCCTTTATGACTTTCTTCTTACAGATAAAAAATTCATCATTGCAAATGCCAGGGTGCAGAACTGTGCTATCATCTACTGCAATGATGGGTTCTGTGAGATGACTGGTTTTTCCAGGCCAGATGTCATGCAGAAGCCATGCACCTGCGACTTTCTTCATGGGCCCGAGACCAAGAGGCATGATGTGGCCCAGATTGCCCAGGCCTTGCTGGGTTCCGAGGAAAGGAAAGTGGAAGTCACCTACTATCACAAAAATGGTAACGTTTTTCTATTGAAGGTATCTTGTGTTTGAGTCCATTGGAAAGAAATTTTGATTACTAAAAGTTTATATGCAGGAAAAAAACCCAAATATATAGTTGTAGAAATATGATTTGCTCACAGTATTTCATTATTCAAGAAATATGGATATTCTCATTACTTGACTAGAGAAAATGTCTTCTTTGAATAATAGTACTCTGTTTGAACTCTTCAAAAGTGTAGTAGTACAGATCATGAAGGATAAAATATCCCATGTTAGTCTTGTACATTCCTTTCACTAAATTAAAATATAAAGATCAATAACTTATTGTTTACATTGATATATATTTTGTTGTGAAGAAACAGTCATTTTCTTGAAGTTGAAAATACCTTGAAAAGCCTTGTGGAAAACTGAAACTCTGAAAATACAACCTTTCAACTTACAAGTATTACCTGGCTCTTTAAGTTTTGCTTGGCAAATCTCTTATTTCCTCTGTTTATTCTAATACAAGATTAAAGATGATGTATATGAACTTCTAAAACTGATCCAGTAAACAACTGAATATTCATCTACTCATGGGTTTAAGAGTTTTCTTAAATTAAGAAGTATAAGAAAGGGATTGTGAGTCTGAAGTTATTAGTATTCACTTTTATAGGTGAAGCAAACTGACATTACAAACTTAAGGTCATACCTCAACTTCAAGGGCACACCTTCCTTCAGGCTTTCCATGGCCTGGCCTGGCACGTGGTTTGCATATATCCACATATTCTTATAGGTGTCTTCTCGGATGTACATGTTTTAAATTGTATAGTTCCTCATGTGTGCACACGTACCTATAGATAATTAATAATTTAGAGTTTTCAGGCGAACTGATTTTAGAAACATGCACAATATACTTGATTTTCTCAGTATTGTGTTCTTATCAGTTTTTCTCTATTTCATTTATACACATTAATGAGGTAGAGGGGGGTCTGTTCAGACCTGTAGAATACTAAGTTTTTTGGTAAATGTGTAATATGCTACAGCGTTTGTATAATAATGACTCATTTAGTAAACTACATAAAAATAGTAAGGAAGAAGATGAACTCTTTCACTTATTTCCTTAGAATTGAATTTTTCATGATAGGAAATGTACAATTATTAATTATTGGATTTTCTGTTACATGAGTGTGAAGGGATGAGTTCAGCCAAGTGTTATGGGAAAAACAAGAATGTGGAACCCTGTATTCATCTGGAAAATATAATTATATGATTATTAAGCAGCATGGAAATTATTTTGAAAGTTCGAACCATTTTCTTTCAATTTTCATTCAATAGTGTCAGCTTGCTAAAAATAGACTAATTGCTTTATGGTCCTGAAAACATTTATTGGACCAAGCCTTTCACAATCCAAAGGGAACTTATCTCTTTTATGTATCTGAAGCCAAGAAACTGGACATTTGAAATCATTTGAACTTTGGACAGCGTTCTCCAGCAGAGTGTTTATTCAGATGTTGACAGAGTCTGTATTGTGGCACTGCAGGGTATTAGTCCATCTTTAGTCACTATGACTTCTGAGTTATATCAGAACCTAATTACAAAATAAATCTATTCTGTCTCAATCTTTTAGATTCTTACAGTTTTAACACTATTTTCTAGTAAAAATCATTACCTATTACACTGCAACTGAAATGGTAAAAGCCTTGAAACCTAGTTATTTCATACCATGTGACTGTATAGAATGATCTTACAACACCTTGGAGAACTAATTTCACATAGAAACTCGAGGATGGTTGTAAATATTTCTTTAGAGAAGATGTTAGCATGTTAACTAAGGTAAATCCATATCTGATTTGATTGGTTGTATAAATTAAATTTTTACAAAAAATCTTTACTTGGAAGCTTTTTTAGTTAGAGCTATTCCAGCCTTTTGTAAAATTTTTTTTCTGTTAGATTTTTGCTGAAACATGACTCAATCTTATAGGAGTTTTAGTGCTAACAATAAATTTTGACCATATAGCTTTCATTGATGTGGGAAAACTGATAAAATTAGTCAAGCTTTTTTTATATTGTTTGAAAAGAAAACAATGATTAATTAATCTAAATGACCTTTTGTGATTGTAAAGATAGTCACACTATTTGCTTTAATTGTAAGCATCTTGTGTTTTGTTGTCAGCTCAGATACCTTTAATAGAATCTTCAGAGCATATTGGTCCCATTCACATGGCAACTGTGAAGTCAGTTAGAGCTTATGAAGTTCCAACGCTTTGATGGTCTTGCCTGTTATAGACCTGCCAGCCACTCTACATTAATAGAAGCAGAAGGAGAGGAAAAAGCCATTTACACTGTTTTTTTTTTTCCTCAGATATTTCTAATGTATTATAACTGGAACATTTCATGTTTATTTTCTTGGTTTCTTAAGTCTACACATTGAATGTTTCTTTAGCATTACCCAAGAATCTGAAAAGTCGTGTAGTGAGCACAGTGAGGAAAGTAACAGAAAATTGAAATATTTTGTTTCCACTTGTCCCATCCCTCCTAGTGAGGTAACAAAAATGGGAGCAAAACCTCTGAAAGCTTGTCTCCTAAAGTGAGCTAGAGGGCTTAGAAGCCAGTTA
The DNA here is from genome assembly GCA_004026965.1 of Petromus typicus. Lineage (NCBI taxonomy): Eukaryota > Metazoa > Chordata > Mammalia > Rodentia > Petromuridae > Petromus > Petromus typicus. The sequence continues at coordinate 82,147 of PVIR01001165.1, read as the reverse complement.
TATCTGTCACCTGTGCACTGTGTCCATGAAAGTGCTGTGTGTTGTGGATTCTTCATCCATTGTGAAGCAACTCTTCCTACCATTCTTCCTTTATGAGTGTACTAGATACAACTGAACTTACTGTTTACCGGAATATCAATTTGTACAAACCTAGTTATTTGCAGGAGGAATATTTGACAGCCCTTCCTTTGAGGATCCTATTTTGCAGTTTAAGTCATTATTGCATAAATCATTCTTGGCAGCTGTGAAATATTGCTTGAGGTGATAAAGCTGTAAATCTTTTGACTTAAAACTCTAATTTTACAAAACTATAATTATGCCAGAGATTATATAAGGGTGGGTATATATTTTAATGGCAGATACATTTACTTTAAAAACAACTTTTTTAGGCATAGGGCTCGAAAAATAGGAAATACTTAGATGGTTAGTTCAGTTTGTAAATGAAGAAAACAGAGGAAAGACAGAAAAGAAAATAGTTTGTCATCCTTTAGTTTATTGCCCTTCTGGTTTGTGTGGTGTCAGGGAAGGGAAGTCACTCTCTGAAGTGCTAAATCCCTTCAGACATGTTTCAGTATGGGACTCTAAATTCTCAAAACACTTTAAATATTTGGAAAATCAAAGTTGATTTCTCCAGGAAAACAAAGGTCTTCACTCAAGAGGAAAGCAGAGCCCCTGTGTTTAGAGGACAGAGCCGTCCTGTGTTGTTGCTGCTGTGCTTCTGGGTGCACTACACAGCAATGCTGGTCATGAATTAGAAATGGAGAGCGCTACTCTCCTTTGCTTTGTGCTGTTTTAAAGAACTGAAGGGTGAGAAAGGTCTGAAGGGAAGCCTTGCTGATCCAGACAGAGATCAGCAGAAAGTTCCAGAGGCAATATGTCATTCATCGAAGCTCAGAAGAGGTCTTGATATGATAACCATCTCTGTGAGTTGGGCAGAAACACTATATAACACGTACTCTTTTTGAGAGGAAAAATGAAGGTTCCTATTGAGTGCTCCTCCCTCTAAATAACATATTGGCACTAGAGATGTAAACACGGGAGATGAAAAGGGAAATACAACCTGATCTGTGCTTTTGGGACATATGTCGTATAAAATCACTAATGTTTATTCACTTCTGTCTTTTTTCTAAACCCTCAGTGTTTTCATAATATTATTTTAAAAGTAATAATTTTTTATGGACTATAACATAAAAGGAACATACATTTGGAGAACCTACAGAATTATGGATTGTCACTTCTTGCTTCTCCAACTTTAAAATAAATGATAATATGCACTTCTTATCAACTTTTGCATCCATAATTTGTCAAAGAAGCACTGTGCTTTAAAATTTAATAGTACAAATATAACAATTTGTAACATAACTATTTATAACATAACTATTATAATAGCATTATATAAGCTATCTGATACATAATATATTCTGCCCTCCTAATTTTTGGATTATGTAGTAGAGATACAGATGGTGGTTTTTAGAACTAGAATAGATATATATTTTTTGTGTGGATAATTCAAGCAATAAGAAAATTTTCTTGGGAGTATGTTCCTGAGAATTAATTTTCGTGTCATTTTAACTCTCTAGCTATACTCTTTCCACATTTTATTAAAGAGTAGTTTAACAATGGTACTCATAACATTCATGCTTTTTACATACATACATTTCACAGCAATTTATGCACCTGTGGGTCATATCTGACCAAATGCATTTGTTGGTAAAATATCCATTCTGAGTAAAAATATTTCTCCCCAGGAAAAACTTTAATGCATCACTGTCCCAAGTGAAACTAAAGTGTCCTGAAAATAGGAAAGATTTTGTTCATCAGATCACTTGCACTATTGCCAATGCCACACACTTGGAAGCGGTCCTTATGCTGGAGAGAACTGATGTTTGCTTCTGGCTTAGAGGATAGAAAACTGGTGAGTGTATCTTATACCAAAAGGGTTACAGAATATGGTCACTTGAGGCTTCACCACAGGATGGGGTTAGTAAGAGAAGCTGGCTTCTCCTGGCTCGTGCAAGTTTGTGCTTATTTGTTGCTTGCTGTAAATAGTCAGTGGATCAATTGTTGGCAGCCAGCTTGTAAGTGGAATCTTTGAATATTTGTGCCACAGGGAAGTAGCAGTTGGTCTTCAAAGTGTTGAGACATCGCTGTTCATCTGGCCATGTTGGGGTGACTTTCTCTTGCTCTCTCTCTCTCTCTCTCTCTCTCTCTCCCTCCAACACTTAAATAAGAAATACTTTATAGTGCTACCTTCAATACCCCATCCACTGTCAAGTACTCTGATGCAGGTGTACTTAGCCTTTCTTGTAAGTATTGCAGGGCTCCACTTCTGTCCTCCTCCAGTGCGTTCTTCATTATGTCCCCAGAGATCTTCCGGAAACAAGAATCACATTGATTCTTTGCAAATGAATGTCTCAAGCATTAAACAATGGTAGAATTACCTCATTAAATATTCTTCCTATCAAAAGTTTATAAAAACAACCTTGAGACTCAGTGAGATTTAATAACTTGTCAAATTACATATAACTTGTGGTAGAGAATCCTTTACAATTTTGCCTTATTGATGTGATACTTTTGTGTGTCATACTTAATAAAAGACAAATTGTAATTCTACTTCTTTGTAAGTCATTCTTCTTCTTCTTTGTCTTTCTTCTTCTTTCCTTTCTCCTTCTCCTCCTCCTCCTCCTCCTCCTCCTCCTCTTCTTCTTCTTCTTCTTCTTCTTCTTCTTCTTCTTCTTCTTCTTCTTCTTTTTCTTCCTCCTCCTCCTCCTCCTCCTCCTCCTCCTCCTCCTCCATCTCCATCACCTTCTCCTCCTCCTACTTCTCCCTCCTCTTCTTCTGGATCTTGTGCTTATGAAGCAGGTGACCAAACCACTGAGCTGAATGTCCAGCTCTACAAAATCACTCTTGGTGACTTCCTGGGCTATTTCTCTGTACCCTTTTGTACTTGGTTCATGATTCCAGCTAACATCTGGAATGTGCTACATACGGTCATGTATCTTAAAAACTGATTTTGTTTATTTTTAAAATATATTTTAAAAAATACTATAAAATCTCATTAATTTCCTTTCTAGACTCTGGAAGAGTACGTGGAACTAAGTGAGTGTTCAATTAGTATTCACCTAAGGTATGAAGAGGGCATGAGGATATTATTGGAATTTAAATAGAAACAAGTTGCAATCAAGATAATGGGGAACTAGCTACAGTATAAAGTGTGATATTTTGAATTTTTTATTTAAAAATACACATAAGATGTACTTCAGAATAATTACATTTTTTCAACATATAAGAAGAAAAATACATTTAGAAATATTCTTCATAACACTCTTAAACTTAATAATCTAATTCATTAAATCATCTTGACATGAATAATTATACAGATGGCTAGAACAATATCTGCAGAAGAGTTAGGAGAGAAGCTGCTAACCAGAAATTATTAACCAGGTGTTGCAAGTGACACTCACTTGACACTTCACTGGACACTGGCTCTTGTCCCCAACAGGCTCTGACATCCACATCTGCAGACCTCTTCTTCTCCCCTCTTACTGCACTGAAGGGTTTGAAAGTTACTCTCCTAATGCCAACATGACATGTTGTTGACACTTTACATCTACTGTAGCATCTTGTTATTCTTTTCTTGAAAATTTTTATTCAACAATGAAACCTGATCACATAGTCATACAATAATGAAAGTGCAAATTCTAAAATAAAAATAATAGTCTATTATTCATAAAAATAGCAATTGTTAATTAGACTTGCAAAGTGAAGATTTCTCTTCTTTTTCTAATTAAGATTTTATATTGTATTTTCTGTATCAACAGTACTGAGATCTTGGGAAGTAATTTGGGGATGGTGGTAAATTATTAATCATTAAAGTGAGGAAATATGTCCTATTATTGAATAATTAAAGAGGTCAGATTTTTAGTTGTCCCAGGTGGATTTTGAGAATACAGAGTACAATACTCTTATTGTCACGACTATACATTTAATATTATTCTCTTTTTTTACCTTTAATTTTAGCTCCAACTTGAGTTAACAAAGTGTTTATTTTTTTCTTTCTTTTTTTTTTTTTTCTGTAATAACTTGATCAGGCCAAGGCAGTCCCTGCAAACTTCCTCCAGATAAAATGTGCGCCCCGTGAATTCTGTTTGCATATTTATTGTTTCCACTGTTTGACAGAATGTTTTGCACTACTTTTTACCCAGAAAAACATGTGGATATTGCTTTGTGGTAGTGATTGATAGGTGTAAAAAAGGAATGTATATACTATCTCCTTTGTTGGCTCCATTTATTTATTCATTGGCAGGGTCTCACTATGTAGTTTATTTAGACTGGCCTCAAACTCACAGCAGTCCTTCTGCTTCTGACTCCCAAGTGTTGGAATTACAGGCATGCACTCCCATTCCTGACTGGTTAGCTCAACTTATAGTTGATCTCAAACTAGGCTGTGCCACATGGGAATGACAGCCTTCTTAGGCCACAGTGGTTTTGTTTATCTGCATTTTCATTCAAAATGATCTCTCAGAATATACTGTTGCAGAAGTTACAGTTTCACTGCTGCAGGATAATCATTTTTCCCTTCTTTCCTATCATCAGTAATATTTTTATCTGTTAGTGTTTATTGGTTTTGAAACTCGAGGTTTGAGAAGCATGTAGTAATTTAATGGGTTCAAGACAACTTGGAATGTCTGTCACTTCTCATTTTGAACACTGAAAACTCTTCTCAAAACATTTTTTTTTTAAATTCTCATCGGTGAAATCTCTACTAATGACCCAAGATGATGACTGAACTGATAAAAATTTAAATACCAAATTAAGGGTGGTTTATAGCTAATTTCTCAAAGAACCAGTAAAGGACAAAACCTAGAACAAATTACTGTATTTGTATATGAAAAGTACATATGTTTAAAAAGATTACATATTGAAATGTCAATCTCAAAGTATTTGTGTATGCTAGTTAAGATATCAATTTGACAAAAATCATTAGAACATTATGATGAATTAATAATTTCTAGTTAAGTTTTTATATATCCATCTTAGCTATATTAAATGGTTTGGATTTTCTTTTTAAAAACTCAATGTATATTATCTATTTTAAAATAATACAAATTAGTTGCTCTTTAGCTGTATTCAATTACTTTAGACATGGAGGATGTTTTTCTAGATGGTCACAGTTTATGAACCACAGAACTCTACCAAAATAGATCCCTTAATACACCAGTGTTTATTGTATTCCATTTCTCTGACTAACATCTTTATAATAAATATGAGAGTGGACACTCTCATATTATTGTAGTCTACACTTTAGTTAATATGATGTTCAGAGAAGTTAAGTACTCAGGATTACAGAGCAAAGAGGACATGATGCTCATGATCTAGAGTTGTCTATACTCACAAACTCTATCATGTTTTCTTCCAAATGATACACTGTAATCTTACTTCTATTTTCTCCTTCCTCTACGTCTACTGTATCCTCCTTCTGGAACTTACTTTTTGATTGTATTCATATTTAAGTGCAAATCTTATTAACAATTCATATTAATGGGTGAGTGGAAGCACTATTTACCATAAGCGTTTTTCAATTTAAACAGAATTAATCAATTGAAATTACTCTCTACCTGGAAGTATGTTAAACTGTACCCTAATGAGTATATCTAGTGAAGGATAAATGCTTATAATCTTTAGATAAATGCAGGTGATACTTTGTTTAGTTTTTTAAAGTACCTCAGCCATGATATGTACTCAATTTATATCTAGAGTAAAATTTTGGTAAATGATCCTTTATGCATTTGTTTGTCCAGAAAGCTGGAATGAAATTTTACAGAGTAGTGTTATTTGGTTGGTGTACACTTCCTTATTCTTTATCTCAATACATTTTAATTTATTTCTTTTAATTTCTGTCTGGATTATGTAATTTGAAAAATTTTATTACCAGTATTTAACAGAGAAAGTATAAATTTACTGGTGTGAGAAGTCCACGGTTTATTGAAAACACCTTTACTTTTATTTATCCTGGGTCAGTGGTCAAACTCAGTACCTAGTTTTTTGTGTCTGCATTCCTCCCAGAGGTCACTCCCCTCAGACCCTTTTTGTTCATGTAAGTCTGTTCTGTACCATTTTCAGGCCTTTCCCATAGGCTATTAAAGTAGCTTCCTTTTTAAAGCAAACTTTATTGTAGCTTCAATCTCAACCTCTTTTGAATGTATTCTCTAAGTCCTTTGGTCTATCATTCCCACATTTCCTAATTTGGTCTCTCTATTAGGGCACTCTTGAGATTACGTATAATTTGTTTCTGTCTCTTCCACTCAATGTTGTGTACTTTTGAACGATTTCTTATGTCATTTATTAAAAACTAGAGAAAATGACAGCAGAGCCAGAAACACATTTAAAATAGCTAGGAACAGACTTAAGATGAAATGTCTAGTAAGACTGTCTAAAAAAAGTTCCATTCTTTGATTTATTCATTCCCTCATTCAATATATTGTGGCAATTATTTTACTAGGGAAGAGAACCTAAAAAATTACCAATTCATGGATATTAATTGAGAAGCAGCAATATGCTGCCACATAGTTTATAGATTTTATAGTAGTTTATTATAGCATTTAATAATTTATATCCTTCTAAAAAGATGTAACTAATCACCTTCCTAGTTAGTCTGGAAGCAGAAATATAAATGGAAAAAATAATATGGGTAGATCCCTAATCCCTAGACCAGCTCCTGATTAGATGGTGCATTCACAGATGGGTGAAAGAAGAAATTTTCTCACATTAATATATGCAAGTCGGCAAGTCTTTGCAGGCCTCCCTGAATCTTCTAGGTTAAATGCTCTACATAAAAACCTGGTAATTATTCTGGTGTCGGTTTCTGCTATCTTTCTTATTCACACACTGGAATTAGTCTCATCATAATACTGATCTCCTCAGACTGTGAGCTCTTTTTTTTTTTTCACAAACTCTGAGTCATAAACTGGGATTGCACAGCCTGTATGATAACGGTAGACACTTCATCAGTGACATCCTGATACAAGACTTCAACACCTCAGAAATGACAGCAGAGCTCTACTTTTTCTCTCTCTGCCAAAGTGATTTAACTCCACTGCTGAAAAATTAGAAAATGTAGAGAAGACATAAAAAGTAAAATCCTCTATATCCTTGCAACTAAGAGATATCTGTGGTTAAAGTGAAGGCATGTGTTTGATCTATAAATTTTTTGCATAAATGCCAAACATATGTGTGTGGATATTTTTAAAGACATGAGGGGAGCCCTGTTCTGTCTATACTCATATGTAGCTTGTTTTACTCAGTGAGTAATTTATATTGAAATTGCACACATTTTGATAGTTATGTAAATTTTTTACACAGACTGCTCATAGGTAATTCTAATATTCATAAATAATTTCATTGGATAAAACAGTGCATTACACAAAGTACTCTATCATGAACTTTTAACATTTCCAATGTTTTAGTATTGTGAACATACTAAAATATGTACACTTACCTACTTAAGTTATTTTTAATGTTCTCCATAGAAATTAAAATATAATTGCTAGTTTAATAGTACATATTTTTAAAAAGTGTACATTATTAAGAGCAGTACTTTTATTTTTTGTACTTCTCATCAAATGATCTACTCTGAAAGAGAATGTCTTTAACTGTACATCTTAGCTAGCATTAGAGAACTTGTTATTGTCCATTTTTGTTGACAAAACACATTGTACTTTATTATTTCTACACTTAGCCAAAAATATTTACTGAAAACATATTGAAAATATTCAGATCAATGTATTTTCTTCATTAAATAAACTATGGCTAGTACTCTTATCCCTGGGGCACAGGAACCTCTTGAGCAGCTGACTGCTCTGGCTGATGCCTCAACCAACACCAGCTCATCCTTGCAAAAACTACTCCTTACATTCCCGCTTTTTTGTCAGTGATTTTCTATAGTGTTTTAAGCCACAAATATGGAAATTGATATGCCAATTTCTAACTATTCAAAAAGTCTACTTTGTGTTAATATATCTTGAACATTTTCTCTGCTGTATATGGAATCAGTTGGATTTTAAACTGTCTTCCATATTCTTATCACATGATGTGAACTCTGATGCAAACCAGGCGTAGTACAGAATTTTTATCCAGTAGTTTCTGTTCCTATGCAGTGTAATCCCTATAAAGGATAACAAACTCACAAATAATGAAGTTTCCTCTAGAATAACATGGAAGAAGGGAAATGAAATTAAAAACTACAAATAGCAACAATGGCTCAAATTTATGTATGAGAGGAAATATATAAGCAACAGAAGCCCAGTACTATAGCAGATAAATTGCTCACTTTATTCCAATATCCCAATATAATACTATTGAGATGGCTGCAGGGAAGATGATTCTTCTCCCGGGCTGCCTTACCGAAGCCAGACATGTGGTGCTCAGGTAATCGGATCTTTCTCACTGTGACTCCATTCTCAGGTCTTCCCTCCAGGTGTTCTTTATAATGAATGTCACTTAACCAAGGCTCAGTAGGATTTATGGATTCTTAGACTCCTGTTCTCAGAATTTGTTCCCTGAATGAAGAACTACACAGAAATGCCACTAATGATGCATGACTTCAACTTCCCTATTACCTGGCATTGATTCAGGTCTCATCCTAAAATTGCAGGACTCATTTCCTCGCAGTTCATGTTTCTAGAATGAACAGGTGTTCCTGCTGAAATTTCATACCTGCCAACACTGATTATTTTAAATATATCAATTTCAGTATATTCTAGTTTGCATTATAAAGCATTTCACTTTAATTATTGGCTCACATGAATGTGCCAGTATCTTCAGGGAGAGTATCTCTTTATAAAATACTACATCTCAGTGAGTTGCAGTGTCTTCTTGTTTTGAAAATGTGAGCAACATGATTGGATTCTCTAAATTTTTATTAAGATTTTCATAATATCATTGTCTTCTCAATATTATAAAATAAAGTTAATTATCTTGTACAGTTATAACTCTATACAGAAATGGCAACTAACCTCAGGTACAAAATAATAGGCAAAAGTATTTTTGTAAGCACATCTATGACATGTGAAGAACTGCTGGTAACATATATTTAAAATATGCTGAATGAAGATGAAGCCTGATCTCTGAGCTGCCATAGCTGCATGTTTCAATATCTGGAAAAGAAATTCAAAAGAAATCCCAGATACTCATTTTTATTCCAGCAGATTTGTACTGTACTCTACTGAAGATTCCAAAAAGCTGAGTGTGGTGTCACACATATTTAATCACATCTATTAAGAAGGCTTAAAGAGTGGGGTCTCATGTTCAAGTCCAGCCAGGAAAACTCAAAATCTAAAAAAGCTGAAAATATACCTCACTGTTAGAGTGCTTGCCTACCACTTGTGAAGCACTAGATTCAGACACTGTTACCAAAAAGAAAGAAAGAAAAAAAAAAAAAGAATAATGGATTCAGAAGGACCTAAGACAATTTTTTAATACTAATGCCATGTGGCAAAACCAGGAAAGATTCTCTTTTATACTTATACTATAGTATATAATTAAAGTCATCCCCTTAAAGACATGTCAATACTGTTACACCATACATCAAGTTAAAGGTTAATTCCTGGATTTTTGGTTTTTTGTTGATTTTAGCTTCTCTATTCATGTAAATGAATACTAATATCTTGTTAATGAGTTTAAAAATCAAGTTTGCTAATTCTGGCAAGTTTTATGATTTTACAATTGAGTCTGAATTAAATAATAATTACTTAATATAATTAATATTAATTTAATTGATTATATTTATTTATTATAAATTCAATATTACTATTGGCTTTTTTAATAATACTAACTCACTTATTGAGCACTAATGATGTATCAGTATAGTTCTTAAATTCTCACTTTTTTTCCATTCTAAAGGGTAGATGTTTCATTGTTCCCACTTTACAGATTAAAAAGATGAAGTTTTCTGACTTCCTTAATAACAAGCAGCACAGATGCTGCAGCACTGCTGTTCTGTGAGCACAGCAAGTACCCTCCCTCTGCCCGTAATCCTGGCAGTCTCGGTCCTCTTCCCTTTCTGTAGGGAGGGTAACATGTGCATTGAAGATCTTGACAGAGAAATGTGAACAATTTCTGGCTTTTATACATTTAAATGTTTGAAATCTGGAGGCTTCTAATTTTTCCTATGTAAGTTTAGACAAACATGGAGCGCTGAGACGCAGTCAAATTCTTTGAAAGTAACAAGCATCAATTCTTGTGTTTCTTGATCACAGTAAGGTTTTAAATATATGATTATGTGATGATCTCATTGTATATGAGGACTGAAGATTTTTACAAGTGACTTAAATTAATGTTTCTAATATCTTATGTATAATAACAGTTCAAAAATTTATTTTAACAAACCAGCCAATTTTTAAAACATGAGGCAAACTCTTAATTAAGATGGAATTTGATGTGAGTTATTTCTTTAACAAATTGGATTTAGTTTTGCTCATTAGAAAAGGATAAAGAAGGGGACATAGCATAATGATTTAGATCATGGGCCCTCGAGTCAGGTGTCCTATCTATGTTCAAATCCTGAACCTACATGTATCAAGTAATTTTCCACAAATTAACTAGCTACCCTATTTGCAGTGTCTCATCCATGAAACGAGGACAAAGATTACAATAGAAACTATCTCATGAGATTTTCAAGGAATATATGTGCTCACACATATAAGAGCACTTCTAATTCTTGGTACATTTTTACTGCAATATATGTTAACAGGTGAAATAATATGAAAAGAAAAGCTAATATTAAAAACTATCAGAATTAAATTGATGTGGTTAACGAGTGTTCTTTTCTAAAAAAAGTTCGCAACCACATGTATGACTGAATACAAAAACTATGAATCAAATTTTGACATTAGACAATAACTAGAAATTGACAACATTTCTCATACATTTAAACGTTAGATTCTAGGGACTTACTCCAAGAGATTAAGGCCTCAATTAAATTCTGGATATTTTAATTTAATTCTTATTCTATTTTGAAAACCCAAGAGTCAGTTTTAGGTATCGTCGCCCTATAAGTGTCAACAGTCTGTGACAACTTGAGCTCAAGTATTTTCAGTGCACGGGTCTATCTGCTGTACTACAGCCATTTATAGCAAGGAGGGTCCCAAAAGCAGTGTATTTGAAAGCCCCTCAGTTCTCACAGTGAGTGAGATGCAAGCTGCTTGGATCTCTCTTGTTCCCAAGACTTAATGAGAATGAAGACATTTTATTTATAGCTAACAAATGAAATAAAGAAAATTTGTCTTTTGAATGACATAGTTAGATGTAAATACTTACAAGTGTAAGTATCATTGCTTAGTTTAGTAGACAAAGAAGAATTAGTAATAATTTAATAGCCAAAGCAGAATGCTTGAAAAAGTGATATTATTAATAATTATACCATAAGATCAGGAAAAAAAAATCTAGGATTGTTCAAAACAGATTGAATGTATGAATAGTCTACATAATAGTGTGGGTTATATATCTGATTTTACAAAATGTAAATTACATTCTATAATATAGGCTTTTGACAAACATTTTTTAGATTTTCTAAATAGATGAGTTCATAAATATAGCCATTCATTCTTGCAATCCTTAAAATATTTACTGTGGAGACAAAGACATTATTTTACAACCTGGAGAAATATTTTGAATTCCTCTAAAGAATGCATTGCCCCTGTCTCTTTGTAGAAGACTGCAAATGAATATCTCTATTAATACCATGCTTTTGGTTCTTAGGAAATAGTATTAACCTTAGTCATTTTGTGAACCACTGAAAGTCAGGAGAAAGCATCAATGGTCTAGAGGCAAAATGACCGAGTTTATTGTTGGATGTGATCAGTCTGTAAAGGATGTGTTTGACTTTAAAACGATCTTTATCTTGGACTCTATTAAACATGAGTATGTATGAAGCATGTGCACTGTCATTTTTTCTCTCATTTTTCCATCTGGCCTTGGCTATTTCAGTTAATCTATTTTAATATACAATAAAATTATTCTAAGGTATGGAATTTGTTGTCTAATGGATGTAGATTGAGTAGGCAGGATACCTCTGGAAGTGACAGAGCTGAAAACATTTAAGGAGAAAGCTACTAACATTTTAATTAAAACAATAAAATATAAATTAATTCAGAGTTTGTAATGCATAATCATTTTTATGAATTAGGGCTCTGTGTATGGCACGGGTCTTAAGTGCTTGTCTAGTATACACAAGCCAAACTGTTTTTCAAAAGAAGGTTAAATCATTGTGGTACACCTTGTATTTGACTCACAAACCAATTTAATTCTTTTCAATGTTATAATTCAAAAAGTAAAAAAAAAAAGACAGGAGTTTTAATGGCTATAAATGTCTTGGTTTTCTCCTAGATACACACCATGTTACCTTTAAAATTACTCTTGGTCATTCAGGGCATTGCATATAACAAATTATTATCAAAAGAATGTGAGCAAAATGAAAAATTATACTCTCCACACACTTATCTGTCTGGTTTTCTGTTAATTTATGGTGTGCTTCTGACTCTCTATTTGCTAAATTCAGTTCATTCTAATTAAAAAATGCCTGAATAAACACATTACAGAATTTATATGATGTGGCAGGCTGAAGTTACAGTATTGTGAATGGTCATGTTTTCAGCTGAAAAATATCTCCTCTTTTAATGAACCAAGAAAGAGGAAATAAAGCTGAAACAAAAATATAGAAACAGTGAAAACTAAAAAAAAAAAACAAAAACAAATAAAAACAAAAACAAAACAAAACAACAACAACAAAAAACCCCAGACTTACAGCCTGGTTTATTTGCAATCTATCTCTGGAAAACACTTGTCACATTGAAGAACAGCACACAGTGCTCTCCATTTGGGACTCATTTCTTCCCATCCCCCACCCTGCATTTTTCCTTAACTCTGTAACACAAGGAGAAGCTCTTCTGTGTATCATAAACAAAAATATGGCACTCAAGCAAAATTTACTGCTGTCTTTCAAATGATAACCTGATTAAAGTTTTGAATTCTGTGAAATATACAAGAAAGGATGATCTATATAGTAGACTTTACTGTTATCATTTTGTTTAAGTTTCCATTTTGTACAATGTCCAGACCTACAGAAGAGTCGCAGAAACAATACAACCAAACACTAGAACAAACACTTCTGTAACCTTTGTGACCTTTATTGTTTACAAGTCACCACACTTGCTTTATCTCCTAGCCAGCGTTTTGTATCTACTCATTTATTTTGTGGAACTATTGTAAGTTCATTTGCAAAGTAGCTGACCCTTCATGCTTAACTACAACACTATTTTATCTCCTAAGAAATTCATTAATGTGCCTAGGGCTTAATTATTCATGAAATTTTCTATTGAGATCACGCTGTTACCTTTAGTTCACTGACAGTTCAGGCTTTAAACTCGTGTCAGACATCGCATCTTCATGTCTCCTTTGCTCAGATTGGCCTCCTCAGTCTGTCCTGTCGCCAGTGATATTTTAGTTTTCATAGAATATTCAGTTTGGTTTTATTTTATGAATTCTTATGACTTGATTCAAGTTGTAAATTTTTACTGCAGTTAGCATATAAGTGATATTCTGTTCTTTGAACATCACTAGAAGCACTTGATATCAATTTCTCCTATTGTTGGTGGTAACTTGATCACTTATCAAGCTTCCTATGTGTGTATCAACAAAAATGGAAAATGAAATTTCAAAAAAATGATTTAAATAGAATCAGTTTAGTAAACTTAATGGAAATATCTAAGGCTTCTTTATTGCAACTATAATGAAGATTATTATGACAACGCAAGGAGATAAGAAAAAACATAGATATTTTGTTTATAGATTAAAAATTCCACTATATGCACTTGTCCAGCCCTTCCAAATTATTATACAATCCTAAAAAAAAAAATGTTAGCAGATTGGAGTTAGGATTGGCAAACTGGCTGGCAAGCTAGTTGATGAATTTATGTACAAAATAGACATAGAAGGAATTAACAGCACTATGTCAAAATTTACTATCTTTCAAATAATATAACTATTGTAGCTGTATCATGGAATTACAAAATGCAATGATCTGTGTGGCTAATTTTGTTACAAAATAGACCAGAAGTTGATTGAGCCACATAGTGATTTAAAGGCATCACAGTAATTAAATGAGGATTATAATGAAAATATTAGTTAGAAATCACTGGAAAACCACACAAGAAAAAAAAAAAAGGATCTCAATCCTTCAGTTATACTATGTACAAAATTAATTTGATTGGAGTTATATACCCGAGCACAAAAGCTAAATGAAAAAAAATCTAGAAATAAATTTTAAAAATCTGTATGGACTAAAGTGATAGTAGTGGTTCCTACAATTAAAAATGAAAATACAAAGAACCCAAATAAAAGGACACTTGCACAGACCCTATAAAAGGATAACACATAATGAAAAATAGGCACATGAAAATATAAATGCATTCTAAACAAACTAAGATGCTATGCAAAGCCCAGTAGAATAGGTAAAATTGAAGACTGACAACATCAAATATCATTGGGGATGTGGAATAACTGACATGCTCACGATTTGCCAGTGAGATTATAAAATGTTATAAACAACTGAAAAATCAACTAGTTTTCACTATTAAAGTTAAATATAGCCAGGCCTATAATCCCAGCATTCTAATAGCTACAGACACATGGATCATAATAAACCCAGTCTGGACAACGTGGCAATATCCTGCTGCAAACTAAAAAGTGAAAATGGGCTGAGTGTAGCCCAGTGTGAAGGCCTTGGGCTCATTCCTAGAACCTCTAAATAAAACAAAACAAAATGAAAGTGAACAAAGCCCTAAAAAAGTAAAATGTGCACTAGCCTGTGATCTAGCTTCTCTTCCAAGTCGATAGCTAAGAGAACTGAAAATATACACATCTAGGAAATGGTTTGCATGAATTTTTTCTAATTTCTAGTCAAAACCTGAAAGTCAAAATTCTACCAACAGTGAGTAAACTTATTCACTGTTGTAAAAGTAGAAATTTACAATTTTACAAATTATATGTAAAAGTAGAATTTTACATAGGGTTATTAATTGTAATATAAAATAATAAACTAATGTTATTTTAAAAATGATTCCCCAAAAGAGGTGAAACAGAAAGCCAGAAATAAGAGAATACACTCTCCATAGCTCTAATTACCTACTGATTATACAGAACTCAAGATTAGCAAAATTCAATTCTGGTGGTAGAAACAAAAGACCAGGTGGCAGTAGGGCTGAAAACGGAAGGACTGGCTAGAAGGGAAACACAAGTACTTGGAGGAGTGATAGATGTGTTCTTTATCTCCAATTTATGCTAGCTGATGCTCTATGTTGGTCTAAGTTTAAATCATGTACTTAAATCTGCACTTCACTGTAAGGAAACTTCGAAGGTAAGCTTTACCTCAGTTTACTGAGGTGATCACTCCTTTCAGAATCAGACTCTTTCCATTTGTAACAATATAATCATTATAAATACTTCAGTAAGACTTTAAGTACATCAGAGAACATAAGTTCTTTGAACTCTAGGTATTCACTTTAATCTATAAAGAATTCATTTACATTTAAAATTCTATTGATTTCATTTTCACCATATACATAAAAATGTGTCAATTACTCATTTTCTGTATTTTTATAAATTATTTTTATTGTTGAAAAATTCTAAAAATACTGTGATCTACAATCAAGATTTATTTTGCCCAGGCCCATAATACATGTCAGGTACCACACCTTTTGGCAACACAGACGGCGAGTCACCTTGGGGCACTGAGAGAGACACATGTCATGCCTGTTTGCAATGAATGACTCCAGTTTTTATACCAAGTGTCTATAAAGACAGCCTTTGGCAAAGAAAAATATTTTTGTAAAATTAGGTGTTCTATTTAATTCTTACACATTTTAGCTTATAAATGGCTTGAATTTTTCATCATAATATTTGTTTTTGAAATTTAAAAAATGATTTGTTTTTATAATTTAGAAAATCAGGATTATACATATTGATAAGTGATGAGATTTGTTTATTTCCTCAGTTCAATTTTAGATTTCAGTAATGTTTCAAATGGACCTACCCTATTTTTTCATAAAAAGACATGTTTACTGTTCAGTGTAAGTAATCCCTTATACCTGTTGTGGATGTTAACTTTTAATCCAATACTTCATTCACATAAAACTATCTAAGCCAAATTACATTTAATTCTTTTCTATGTCAGTAAATAATATCTCAATTTTGTTTGAGAAAATTAATTTATTCTCAAGTGGCAAATGGCTCTTCAATAATCAGTGAGTCCTTTGGGGCAGAGTACTGTGGACTGATTTCTGCTTATAGTTTTCAAGATGCTGTTCTAGGAAAGGGGAGGAATGAGCGCTTTAATGAAAGTCAATTTTTCTGTGACACTGACCTAGAGTTCTATCAAAGCAGAGTACGGTTAGAGAAGAAAGGAAACCAGGCTTTCAGGAACAGAAAAGACAAATTTCTATGTAGGACTTTTAAATCTCGAGAATAAGATTTTGAAGAAGCTTGACTGTATAGTTCAGAGGATACAAACTTGCTACTTATGTGATTACTAATACGTGCCACCAAGAATAACAGAATTATCCTGAAGATTGAACAAAAGCTTGTTGAATGTGCAATTAAATTGGAATCAATATATAGTCATTCCCAGAATGCAGTATGAGTTGAACCAAGAAATATGTCTAAACAGAAAGTTTATTTTTGGCTGCTAGAATAGAGACAGGCATGTTTGAGAGGTAAACTTAACATTTTATTGACTTTTGAGACTGACATTAAGGTCAACCCATTTTCCCTGGTGCCAGTCCCTAGACACGGCTTTGAAATCCATTGTGCATGACCCATCAAGTCCCGAACCGTGTATTGTCTTCTTCAGGCTTTCCTTCTTTAGTGGCTGCAAAATCAATTCAAAACCACATCTAAAACCTAGTGCACATATAACTGTATCATTCTTAAGATTTTTCTAACAATATTAATTCACACTCAGCATAATCAAAATTTGAATTGCATACTAATTATTTTATTCAAGTACTAAACCACTAAAGCTCATTAAACACATGTTTATCTTCTTTGGGAAAATTAATTCATCCCACATTTTAAATATTATCAATCTGATTACTTTTTATCTACATAGATCTTTAAAAGTTCATTAATAAAACAGAAGACTTCATCTTATTAACTCTGTTTCTCTAGTTTTAAACATAAGCAGCATGTTTAAGTAAATGAAAAAGTAAGACACATATTCTGCTTTTATTTTTATAAATTTTAGATTAGTACATACTGTCTTCAAATGTAAAATATTTGGAAAGTCACTTATTCTGTGAAAAATATGACTCTCAGAGTCAAAGTTCCCATTTGCACTTCTGTTACTGGTGGAAGAAGGGGAGAGAGAGCAGAGAGGAGAGAGGTGGGGAGGGAAGAAATATCCAAATTTTGGGTAACAGAACTGTGATGTGCAAAGAAAATCAACATTTAGTGTCATAATGAACAGAGAGTAGTGTCAGAAAATGTCTTCATGGCAAGGAAAGATAAACTGAGCAAATAAAGACAATGTAAAAGAAAAAAAGAAGACTGCTATTTTCTCTTTTCCAAAGAAAACTTGCCAGTGAAATCTCTGACAGGCCAAGTTCAAGAGGGTTATCTGAGACCAGACACCCTGATCCTAGAAGACGATGAATTCTTCATCAGGGAGAGTATTTATTTTTTAGATCTGTTTACTGTTCTATTTGGAGCTGAGGCAAGAGTGATGAATAATGGATAGCAGGACACCCTCATTGTCCCTGCTACAAAGGCGGAAGCTCTGGAATTCATTACCTCTCATTGTGTGAGAACCATCTATTGACAGTTACACAGATGAAAGCACTCCCACTCTGTAGATAACAGCTCTTTGTTCCAACAACAGATTTACTTTTCCAGAAGTAAAAGTTAGTCCTTGAGGCTCCTTTTGCAGTCCACACCTTGTGCCGTCTCTGGTAAAGTAACTAGATTAAGCCCCATGAAAACAAGGAAATAGCAATAAGTGTATTTCTATCCTTCAGTCAATTTAAAAACAATATTGCCCAGTGATGAAATGATACACAACCATGAGGTCAGCTAAAATGCTTTCTAGGCAGTGTGCAGTGGCTTCTGCCCTGGATTACATGCTCCTCAAATGCTGCCTTTCCAGCCAACTTCCCTCCTTCCTGTTCTCCTCCCTCCTCCCTGTACCTCTACCTTCCTTCATTTGGTTGTTTTGTTTTGTTTCAGTGACTTTCGATTTACAGAGGTAAAAATCAAGGTTAAATGACCTGCTGAAGGTCCCTTGGCATGTGAACCAAAGTCCGTACTTTCCTATTTCTGTCATAGTGCAGCATTTTCCACTAGAGAGAGAAAAGATCATCATTTTGTCAGTTTTTTCAAGCAAGCAATATTCTTACAAGAATTAATAAAGATTTTGTTTCTTGTCTGTATAAATGGGACCATCGTGTCTGAATTCAAGATAAGCCTCCCTCCCTCAGTTTGAGGCGATGATACAGCTTTTTATTTCCTCCTTGACAATTTCATGTGCTCTAGTGGGTTCTTTGAAAACCATCCTTCATGACACACTTTTTTTAAAAATTCAATATGATACATGAGGTGTATAAATCTACAAATTGATTTAAACCTCTTGAGAAGGAATGGTGTTATTTGTAATGTATATTAAAATAGTAAGGTCTCATTATTTGCTATAAAGTTGTACCATAGTATGCTAAAGAGAAACACATTTCATATAGCACCAATAGAAACATTAAAATGAAATGTAGATCTGTTTAAATTAGTAAACTTGACTTTTTTAGCTTTATGAACTCATGGAAGGCATTTTAACAATGAGATCTTGTAGATAGTTGTGGGAAATCTTTATGTTTGTGTCCCTAAGAAAAGCTAGTATCATTCAGACTTACATTGTAATGCCCTGAAGACAACTCATGTTTTCCATGGAGAAAAAAAAAATAAATAAAATAAGTGAACATCATACATTCTCACTACAGCAATACTTGGAGCGCGTGTATCTGTTTATATTTTCTTGGGTATAATTTCAGAAACTGACTTTTTAATGCAGTCCTTGGAGATTTCTTCCTACCCAAAGCAGCATCATCCTGTAAAACATGATCTCATCCAGTGACCTTCGGTTCCCAGTTGTGCTACAGAGCAAATCCATCAAAGGTCAATTTCAGAACCCCAGGAAAGATATTTCATTCCTTCCTACTCCACTCTGGGCAATATGTTGCTAATTTGCTTATTTTGGAAATAATTAAATCTTGAATTTTTCAAGTTTCTGTTTCTTGAAAAAGATGTGTTTGGTCAAATCTTGAAACCATATCGTTCCACTTGCTGTTACCAGCATTTAGCAGAAGTCTTTGTTAATTTGTTAACTTAATTATGTGTATGCATTGTTGAAATATTTATATAAAATTTAAAAATTATAGAAGTGAGAGTTATGTTATTTATTTTATTTAAAAACATGACTTGCTTTTTCCAAGTCATTTGATTTCAATTTCTAATTGCTAGTGTGTGGTCAAATTAGAGCACAAATTTTATTGATATTCAATAACATAATCTATTCTCATGTCACTATATTACTGTAACAGAAGGTATTTGAGAAATTTTGATGTGAAAGGGAAACAGTCAAAATACTTTTACATACAAATTATATTATCCATTTTCACTAGAAAACTGTTAAAACTCATTGAGTATGACTACAACTAAAATGCTTGTTAACAATCTTAAGAAAGTTACATTTAATAATCATAATAAATATCTGGCTTGCATGGGCTTGCACCAAACAGATCACCCACCACAGCAGAATGTTATCCATAAATGTAGGTCTCTGTTTACAGCAGGCAGGTATGGGTTCCAGGAGGCCCCTGATTATTAGGAGTTAATTTAGCTGGGGTTTGGTGGCTCACGTTACCTGGTACAACTATAATAGAGTGAGCAGAACTCAAGGAGGCTGTGAGGAGTGGCCATTTATAAATAAACAGCATCCATCCTTAACAGGGAAGCCTATGCTGGGTATAATGATGAAGTTGTTGCAATTTTCTGTCGTGTACACTTATCACATATGCATTATTATTATTATATATTATTTTATTACACATAATTTTTTGATGTCAGTGTTGTCATTTAGTGCCTATTTGGCTTAATTTTAGAGAGGAAAGTGTATATTATTTAGCTAAATTAACTCCTAATATTCATTAGAAATCTAATGTCACAAGTGGTTTACAGAATCCTTTTAAATGGAAAGTACTAGAGGCCATATGATGTGACTTGATTTTCTCTCTTATGTGCAAATCTTGGTAGTAGCTGAGTTATGTGGCTGAACCTATGCTGTTTACTAGGAGGAACTGTAGGAGATAGTAACACTCACACTGGAAGGATAAAGCTTTGTATTTCAAAAGTCTTTCTCAAAATGTATTGATGGAATGATTCACAGTTTTCTTGTTGAGTTAGAGTACATCTAAGTTTATATTAATTATTTCAGAAATCATTCTATGATGTTTTCTTAGAGGGTTCTTATTAAGTGGGATTTAGAATTTATAAAAATCTATAAGAGAGTGGTATCACTGTAATGTAACTAATTAAACTTTAATTTTCTCCAGTTTCAATTAACGCTAGTGCAAGGTCTATTCAATATTTCTGTCATATTTGCCTTGCAAAGAAGATAAATGAAGTATGAATATTAAAGTTAAATTTCCCATCTGATAAACCTATGTGAAACTCAGGTGAGTTGTTCAATTTGTAAGCTGTTTGAGCAGTAGTCGATGGTGGATAGGAAATAATTAAGTCCCTCAGTGCTTTTATAGCTTTTCCAGAAACAATTGGAAAGAATGAATGATGGATGAAAAGTGCTGACGTCAAGGAGTTAGAAGTTCCTCCAAGTTTTAATGAGCCTCACCAATCAACTCTGATGGCAGCCGAATATTTTATAGACCCTCTTACAAAATTTTCCTGGTTAGAATTCAAGGGCACCATTGTAGTTTATACAAAAGAAGAGGAATGCACTTGATAGAGACAGACTGTTCAGGCAGGGCTGACCAGATTTGCCTTTAATTTGTGTCCATAACGGTGGACACAAACAAAACTTATGTGTATAGGGGAGAGAAGAGTTGAAGGGAGGGTAGGAAAATGGAAAAAAAAAATAAGAATCAAGATATATCATGTGCAGGTACAAATTCTCAATGAGGGGTGTGATCATAATATATACTTACAATATACCAATAAAATCAAGAAGGGGAAAAAAAGTAAAAGATCACCAAATGTCACTTTTTCCTGGGCCTGTTCAGGGAAGACAAAATTTTGCCAGCAAAATTTCTGACTTATCCTCTGACCTTCCACTTTTCACTACCTCATCTCTATAGTCTTTATCCTGTCTGACTTTGAACATTCAGAGACTTCCTGAATTTTAGAGGGAGATTAGAAAGGAGATCTATCATCTCCTGGCTTGTTACTCTCTGGTTTCTGTCTCCTTTTTAAACTTGATAGGCTTCCTTTCACCTTCTCACTACATTCCTTTATCACTATTTTCCATTTCCAAGTCCCAGAATTCTTGCATTCGTTATTGTACTAATGAAGCTGCACTCTCAATAGATTCCATCTTCATTGCCAGATCATCTTTTCCTCCATCAAAGTACAGTCTGGCTAACTCATCTTTCTTGGCTTTCTTAATAGATCTGTGACTTTCCCGTCCACTTGATTCTTTGAGTCTCATCTCTGCTGCCTTTGGATCTCACACTGCTATTATTATTGCTGTTTTTGTTGTTGTTATTGATATATCGCTACAATTTGACTTCTCAAACCTTTCCTGTGCTGTGCTTTCTATACTCAAAGTCAATTACCACATCTCAAAATCTTTTAATGATTATTTCAATTTTAGTACAAGATTAATTTGATAAAAACCATATTGATCTTCTCAAATTCATCTTAAACTGGTCTCTGAAAAAGCAACATTCTTGACATAATAGATGAAAATCCTCATTCTTTCTGATTTGTTCCTTAGTTTCTTCCTCTACTTACAATCATTTTGTATGTTGGTTCTCTGAAACATCCGTCTCTGCCTTTCTTTACTTTATATTCACAGCCAAGATGTTGTTCTAGATTTCCAGCACCTCAGTAGATTACTATAGTAATCACTCATTCCTGCTCAGACAAATTTTTTCATTCCTGTAGTTACTATTTTTCATGCACTGGCTGCTTTTACTTAGTATTCCCCTTTCTCAACATATTTAAAGAAAATCCATTTTCTTCTTTTTCTTATCTAAACCTTCTGCACTTTTGTTGAAATATCCCATAAACTACCTCCACCTGCATCCTGATGTTTTTCAGACACTTTTAGTCAGAAACAGATCGTTATATTTTCATTGAAATTTAGT
This sequence comes from Petromus typicus, assembly GCA_004026965.1. Taxonomy (NCBI): domain Eukaryota; kingdom Metazoa; phylum Chordata; class Mammalia; order Rodentia; family Petromuridae; genus Petromus; species Petromus typicus. The sequence goes on along the minus strand of PVIR01001165.1, from coordinate 59,732 downwards.
ATTGTGTGTGTGGGTGGGTATATACAAGCAGACACATACACTCTGTTATGTATACTCACATAATCAAATAAGATTTCTCAAATAATATTTACAGTTACTTCATGCAAAATTTTCTGACTTCTCTATTCCACCCTGCTGTATGTATATCCTTTGTGTTATGAAGCGATTTGCCTGTGATAATCTCATAGTTTGAGGTGGTCCAGTTTATCTGTCTTCTTGCTTCATCATGCTGTGTTCCTCTGCTGTAATTAGAATCATCTAATCCCTGTCTCTCTCTCTCTCTCTCTCTCTCTCACACACACACACACACACACACACACACACACACACACACACACACACTTCTATGTTCTCATTCATTTTTTTCCAGTTCAAATCTCAAATCATGATGACTTCCTGACCAGTTTTATCTCAAAACTGCAGAATTTTTCTAAATAACTTTTTCTATATTGTTCCACGTAAGATGCCCAGATAAGTCTCCATTGATTTGTAAAGATTTTATAATAGTAAACTAGATTTTTTTGAATCTCTAATTTGTAAAGTCTTTAATAATAATATTGAATTCCTTAGAACATTTTCCTTGCTCAAAGAAACTAAAGTCTTTTTTTCACTGATAGGACAAGATCATGAATTCATTCTCCAAAATGCAAGATTTCTATGATGCTATGGAAATAATTTAGTTTTTCATTCCCAGGTAGCAGTTTTAGCTCTGCTATTTATAAGGATTTTGATCTTGGGAAAATCTTTAATAGTTCAGTCTCAGCTGTGAAGTGAGACTTCTGGAAGCTACCTTGGACTATAGGCAGACTGAGAACACTCAAAGGCTGTTGAGAACTACGCACACTTGACACCCGGTGAAAGCTTCCTGTTGAAAGCTTCCTGTTGAACATACTGCCCTGTCAAGTAGCAGTTTTATAGCTTTACTTCATTACTTAATATTTATTTATAATTTCAAACAATTTTCCCGAATTCTAATACTTTTATGAGTATGTTAGCTTTCTAGATACAGTTTTTTTGAAGAATAAATGAGGAAAGTGATCTGTCTTCAGGTTCCTGCCTCATCTTGTAATGTTCACTACGTGACTAATCTTCTACCGAGTAAAGAGACATCAGACCAATATCCATATACTTTTGTCAAAGTCATTTATTATAGGATTGGCTGCCATTGCCTCTGATACTTTAGTATATTAAATTAAATTGATTTTTAATTATTTATTTGATAGCCAAAGAGTGGTTTCTAAAATTAACAAAAACATTTTGAGCTAACCCTACATTTTAGGTTGGGGCCGGGGATATAGCTCAGTGGTTCTGGCACCTGTCTTGCAAGCGCAAGGACCCAGGATCAATCCCCAGTAACTACATAACAATACTGGGCACGGAGACTCACCCCAGCAGCAACCAGTACCACATGACACAGTGCCGGGCGTGGTGGCTCAAGCCTGTAATCCCAGCACTCAGGAGGCAAAGGCAGGAGGATTGCTGTGATGTGAGTTGGAGCCTGAGCTCAGGGCCAGCCTGAACCACAAAGCAAGACCTTGTCTCAAACAAAACAAAACAAAACAAAACAAAACAAAACAAAACAAAAAAACAAAAAAACACACACACAAAACAAAAACAAACAAACAAAAAAAACCCCTACATTTTAGGTGCGAGGAATGACCTATAGCTTAACAAGCTTGGTCACCAGTTATAATTTGCTATTCTCTCTTTTTAAATTGTTAGAGAAGGTTTTGTATTTTAAGATAAACTAGGACACTAAGTTTTAGAGGCACATATTGCATCAGATTTTAGAACTAAATTTAAATTCATTTTCAGCGTTCTGCACTGTGATATATGCAGATTAAAAAGAAAGTGACACACATAAAATCATGTCTGTTAAGCATTTTAAATATAAAAAAAATAGTTTTCTACTCACTAACTCCCAAGAGTGGTTATTGCTGGCATAAATTTTCTAGCATCATTTAGATGGCCTAAGGTAATGAACAATGATAACAGATCTGAGCCTAAAGATCGATGAAAAAGCAAAGGTGAATATAAACATTACTTCCCTATTAACATGTGTTTAGCTCTACCATCTTGCAAATGGAGTATAGCACATTTTCCTTTCTTATTTCATTTAGTGTTTATTTTGTGTGGTAGGTAAGTCCTCTGGGATGAGAATTTTCTAATAGACTTTCTATTTATTCCAAACCTTAGCTTACTTTTTTTACTCATTTGAAAAGTATATTTTCACCATAATAAATATATTTTGAGTGTTAAAAGCATTATCTTTTTCAGTTACAGTATATTCAGTTGTGGCATGAATATTTTAATATAGACATATTGAACATATTACTAGATCATTAATATATACTATATTAATAGCACATGGCAAAGATCTGCAAAAAGTTCTGAAATATGTAAATCTGTCAATTGAAAATAACGTTAATAGGGTAAATTAGGTAGTAGCATTGTAGTACCATATTTCCTCTACTTTTACTAATATGGAAAATATGAACACTATTTTTGCTTGTACATTTACTACTTTTAGAATGTCTACAAATACTTTTGTGAAAAAAATTAGACCTGGACCTTCATATATTAAAAAAAAAGATACTTCTGGAAAGCATTAATTCTTTCAAGAGTAAATGATCTTACGGATTCCAAAAATATTTCTAGCAAAATTTACATCTGAAGAAATCTAACATTTGTTTCTTATTAAGATGAACAATAATGCTTATTATAAAAGTTATAAGTATTGAATTAAGCTTTATCTTCAGTGAATTTAAATGCTCTAGTATCAACAAAGCTCTGACTATTTTTTTAGGCAAAGTAAACTGTGAATTTCTAAAATGCTATTCAATATGTTATAACATAGCGAGTCAAACTAATAACATGAAAAACTGGGGGTTCTTAATACATTTATATCACAAGAAATAAGCTGGAGGATGTGCAAAATATCTGTGACCTAAACTGATATAATTGTTTACATTTTTCTATTCATATTTTCTCAAGAAAAGAATGGGGACAGTTACCACAAAGATTTTTTTTTCTATCTCTATTTATTCGGTGACAATATTCACCTTAAGTTAAACCAACTCTCTCTCAGTTGATGGATCTCACAAAGAACACCATCAAATCCTGGCACAGGTTTCTGTTTGGTAGTGGGTTAGAGTGTCTGTCAGGAAATACAGGCTACTCACTAATGTGTACAAGGCCCCTCTTACCCTCTCCAAATGCTAGGACTTGCAGAAGAAACACTATATTTTCCAAGTCAGAACAAATGTGATGATTTTTCCTTGGAAAAATGAACTAACAAGTACTTATATTTCATGACTTAGAGCACTTTTTCTGGTTGTATTTTAGTGTATTACTATTTATCCTTCATACTGGACACAAATTCTAAAATATTTCATGAAATATAACTAAGATTTGCTCCCTCTCTCTCTTTCTCTCCCTCTCTCTCTCTCTCTATCTCTCCTCTCTCTCTCTCTCTCTCTCTATATATATATATATATATATATATATGCACTGCATATAAGATAAAATTATACATTATATATATTCATGTATTGCATATAAAAGTATATGGCTGTGCATACACACATATCAGTAAACACATACATATATGTATGTGTATGGTATCCATTCCAAATTAGATCTAAACTGGAGAAACAGAGTATTGAGGTCTTAAATCACATTTTAAAACTCTGGTAAAATATGCATTATATTGGTAGATTTTTTTTTTACTCCATTTGCCTATGAATTAGCATTTTCTAAATTTAAAACAATATATGATTCAAAAGTTCACTTAACTGAATACAACTTTCCAAAGATACTACAGAGTATGAAGTAAAAACTAAAGTTCTACGTCCTAGGAAACCCAAGAGATTAGCACCATTTAGCCAACTCCTGGCGATCTCTCTCCACACAAGGCAGCTCGGGAAGCAGACTGTCAACATCAATTCAAGCCATGCTCCGTTTTGCTTGGCTCATACGTAACGTTCACTAAACATTTATTAAGAAAATAATGAAAAGATGAACAAATCATACTTTAAATATACATGGTTCCAAGGTCAATAGTAATAAAGTACTGAAAAAAGTCACTTTTCTGCATCTTATTTTTTGTAAATTTTCTCAGTGCAGAGGTTTACTCAGCTTTAAATTTTAAAATTACAAACAATTCATTAACCCCATTTCTAAATGTCTACATCCTGTTTTACTTAACTGGTACAATTAAATATTTTAGAGGTTCTTTTTTTGGAGTCCTTATTTTTCTTTTGACTTGAAAGTACCTGTGTCAAAAATAAAGTAAAATAAATAGGGCTGGGAATTCAGCTTAGTGCAAGGACAAGGGGACAGATCTTACTCCTACAACTTTAATTTTACCAAAACTACAAATTTCATTTAAACTTCCAATATTGTCATTGGTGTGAATGCCTAAGGTAATACCAAGTTATTGTTGCTTTATTGGGGCATCTTTTATTATCTCAGATGGCTAGTATTTCTCCCATTGCTGTTTTTAAGAGAATGCCCTAAAGCACAATGCAAATTATAATACTAGACATCAGAATTGAAGGACTGGAGTGCTAATCTTTTCTTTTTTTATTAACAGTAATGACAGCTATTGGTAATTGCATGCTCTCTACCCATAAATTACCAAGATAAGGAAATTTATGAATCACGGTAACAATTTGTGTCAGTTACAACTCAAAGGCATTTACTATTTTCTGGTGTTGCAGAACAGAGCACATCGTAAGAACTCAGGGAATAGTTTTTATAAGTGGATATTATCTGTCTTCATTCCTAAATCCCTGTATTTAGGATGATATATGGAGAGATGTGTGATTATCCCCAAATTGAGTGAGCTGAATTTAAGATTACTTCAGAGTGATTTAAAAAATCTATATTGGTCTTGAAGCAGTGATGTTACAGAGGTTCATGTTTGAGAATCCAGATGTACTTTTACTTTTAAAAAATGAAACAAAATTCCTTTGATATTAAAAAATTCCTAGAGGGTAATTCCCTCTTAGTTTGTGACATAATTACTGGCCTGTGAGATGACCAGAAAGAGTACATTGTGTGTTTTATTGTCCCTGGGTCCCAGGACTGAAGAGTTTCGAAGAATAAATGAGAGCACCAGTCACCGGAAGGGCCACTGTGGAGCTCTGGGTCTCAGCAGCTTCTCTGTCCCTTTATTACTATTGGTGATACTCCAGGGCTTTAAAATTGTACAGGACTCTGCTTTGGAAAGACCATCATTCATGGACCTGATCTGGCAATCACAATTACTGGAATATTTTGTTTTAATCCAAGATTCACCTCTGGAATCTCAGAGAGTGAAGAGAACACTTCACTTCGGTGTATAATTTACAACAAGAGGATCAAAGCTAATAAATAAATCATTAACTAGCCACTTGATCTTGGGAGCATTATATGTGCTCATTTTCCTCATTTGGAAAGCAAGGACAATCACCTTCTGCAAGTGGACAGTTAAATCCAGTCATATGACATAATTAACCAAAAGTTAATTAACCAAAGTGCCTGGATGTTTCTTGTAAACACTATCAGTTTACTAGTGTCATCCACTCTACAATTATTTTAAAATTCTCATTATTCCCTTCATTATAAGAGAAGACAAACATTTCATTCTCAAACTAGAAAATGTGGGGAAACTGAAGTAATAAAACAGAATAATTTCTCTGGAACCACTGAACTACATGCTTTCATCTGTCCTTAGTTACTTGAACAAAAGCTATTTCCAGGGAGGATGGGGCGGGGGAGGGGAGCTTTTCTCTTCAATCCTGCTGACATCACTGAGCTTGGTCATTATTCAGCTGCTTAGTTCCTCCTTTTCAGTGGAAAATGAGTTATTTTGGTGCTGACTATTTCCCTGATACAGTCCCCTGCAATAGGCCTTCCCAGGCCTTTCCTGCAGAAGCAATTGGATTTTTGCACAGAACTATTCAGTCCTTCATGATGGCTACTTACCCCAATATAGCAACGAGATGCTTGAAGTAAAAACATAATAATATTACTGAGAAATATTTTTTATTTTTTGTTTATTTTAATTATATTGAGATTTTGCAATGCTATAAAATAATTGTCCATTGAAAGAAGTGTACTGTTTTGTCCTACACTATAATTTGAAATGATGAAAATTTAACATTTCAATTGAGGTTCACTTTGTGTAGATTACATATGAATTTTAAGGATTTAATGGAAAAATTTAAAATGTCAACCATTTTTGTGTTCTTTTACATGCTGCAATATTTTGCATATTGAGTTAAATGGGATATGTGGTTAGAATTTGCCTTTTCTGTTCCTTTTGTTATTTTTTATTGTAGTTAGCATAAATATAAATTACACCTGTGGCATACATTTCATTTTCATTGGATCACATTGGTGTAGAGTGAGGACTGCAGTGAAATTACTCAGCTCAAGGATGGCATGTCCTACTGGGAATTAGTTAGAGGCCTCAGATAAGTCAAGTAAGGCTTAGAGTAGGGCTAGAAAGTGAAAGAGGACTTTCTAGCACAGGCAGAAAAGCTTGTCTTCTCCAAGATTCTCATAGTTCTGTGGAACTTCGAACTAGCAACTATTTCATAGAACTGTCCTTCAGCTGCTTCCAACAGCCTTACAGGCACAGGTGAGGTTTTCTCAATCTTCTTGAATATTAGGAAACTCTAAGGATTTGCTCTTTTAGTCTAAAAAAAAAAAAAAAGCACCAACAAAATGTTAAAATATAGTAGTTCTCAAAGTAGTTCCTGAACCAACAGGTTCAGTATCACCTTTTCAACTCATTGCAAATAAAAGTTCTGTTCATCCCACCTACTGAATCCTAAATCCTGGGCAGAGTTCAGAAATCTGTGATTTAAATGCAAGAAAGTTTATTGTGACTTTGGGGGTAATGGAAGCACAGACCAGTAGGATGAGTGTGCAGTCACCACACAGACTCCAGGAAGGTTTCAGAGAACACTTCTGCTTTTATTGCAAGATATACACATTTATGTAGTAAACAGTAAGGGACATAACCCTATGGGTTGGTTCAGTCTTAGATTGGTTGAAGCATGCACTTTGTATGACGTGATAGATTGTGTGGTTTTGGCAGAGCTAGGAGTCACAATAAAGCAGGCTGTGCTGAACTCCAGCCCAGCCAACCATGGCTTTTGCTTTCATATCCCCCTTTTGTCTTTGACTCTAAAACCTCTGCCAAAAGCATAGTACTATAAACACATTAAAGTAAAAATAAAAAGTAATAGTAAATTACCGAGGCTCCCTTTAGTTCTGTGCATAAAACAATATCTTATGTATCTGACTTCTAATAGCCACATAAATGTAATAAAAAATGTAAACACAAACACATTTTTAAAAGTTAAATACAATTTAGCAAATGAAAATATACTTCAATGCTTTTACCTTTATAATATATATATAATAACCATGAGTTATTTTTCATATACAATAAACTTTACCAATCAGAAGATTGATTTAAAGAGGTATAAAGAAGCAGACATTTTTTATAATGATTAATAAGATGTCATTAATGCTCAATCAACAACATATGTACAAGATGACTTTATGTACAAGATGACTTGAGGTTTTAATTTATAAGAATGAAAATACAGAAAGCCTTTTTTAAAATGTTAATTTAAAGTTGAAAATGTAATTTAAAATTTTTCTTTTCTGCACAAGTAAAGTAGCAATTATAGGTATCACAATTATATAAAACCTTACATTCTTCAATGCAGTTTCATACCAGAGGCGTCTTTATAATAACACCCATTTTTCCAAAGAAATTAATATTTGAAGATGACCAATGTAAACATAATAATACATTTAGAATTTGACCAATATAAGTGTTTACAATAACATTTTTAGAGATAAAACCTTTGATGAAGACCAGTGCAACCAATTTGCAATAACATTGAGGCAATATTTATTGGTATGAGTTTTCCATAAAGTTGTGAAAATATTGGTGCTCCCATTAGTGAACAAAGACCAGAATAATTATGTTCTGGGTAGCTGCTCCTCTGTTCACCAAGGGAAGTTTCATTTAGCAATGTCCTCAATTTTAAGGACTTTTATGTAAAGGACAGAATATTTATTCATTTATTCATTCATTCATTCATTCATTCATTTATTGGGAAAACCAGTTTGTGGCAATAAATATACTGTCAGTATCTGATATAACTTACTTGGATTATATCAATTAAGGGAAAACACACACTGCTTTTGTTAAATAAATTTGAGCATCACCTAGATCAGCTATGACCCTATAGGAAGAAAGGCATGCCTTTAAAAATATTTATCTAACTTACATATAGGTACATATCTTTCAAGGAAAAAAATTAAGATGAAAAGAAAGAAAAATTATTTTGAGCTCAAACGAAACAATTAGAAAGACAAATTGTATGATTAGACAAACTGAAAAACTGACAAACAGGGCCGGGGATATAGCTCAGTGGTTCTGGTGCCTGTCTTGCAAGTGCAAGGACCCAGGATCGATCCCCCGGTAACCACATAACAATACTGTGTGTGGAGACTCACCCCAGCAGCAACCAGTACCGCATACCACAGTGCCAGGTGTGGTGGCTCACACCTGTAATCCCAGCACTCAGGAGGCAAGGCAGGAGGATTGCTGTGATGTAAGTTGGAGCCTGAGCTCAGGGCCAGCCTGAACCATAAAGTGAGACCCTGTCTCAAAAAACCTTAAAAAAAAAAGTGACAAACATATAAGACAATTTATAAAATTAGAGTGCAATCCAATATATTTGGCCAAACTTAAATATAGTATTTCCTTTATAATTTAAGCTTATAATTGTACTTAAGGCCAATCAAAAACCTCTTATAGATCAATTAATAGAGATCTCTTTATGATCAGGATCAGGATAAATAGAAACACTTTATACCTGTATGGAACATTGTTAAATTACTCTTTTGGGGGTTAGAGACAAGGGACCATATTTGCATTTGAGCAGTGCTGCTGCCAGCAAGGGCAGCACGAAGACCACCATCATTTGACCAGGAATTGTCTGTGGAGTTTTTTGGGGAAGCCATGCTGTAAGCTTGATCACAGAGATTTTTAAGAGCTCCCCATGTCATTGGTGGGATTGACCTTGGAGGGTGGCAACATGGCTTGCATTGACTGACTTTGTGCACTGAGACCCAGGGAGGTTATTTGGAATCCTGTGGGAAGACACAAGAGAAACTTCTCCCTACTGTTAGCAAAGGGTGAAGCCCACACTATTTGTTGGTTAGCACATCTTTAAACAGTTTAGAAGTGCAAACAAGGCCATTGTCTGTTTTAATCTTATATAGCATTCTCAAAGTGCAAAAGTAGTGAAAAAGGTGAGGGGGTTGCCATGTTGGAGGAAGGGCTTCTGTTATGTCATTTTCTTTTCTACTCTGAGATGTCCCATGTTCATGTGGAGGCTTGGGAGGAGCCAAAGTGAAAGAGGAAGGTTTATCAATGACAAGGGAGGGACATTAGGCACTGAAACATGATGAACTCGGAAGAAAAACAGGGTCAGCACCATCTTTGGCATGGGGAATTAAACGCTGAATTATTGCAAAGATTATGGGGGGAAAATTGAGGGTTAGGGTAAGGAGGATAAGCTGAGATTTTCTTTGTATAATTAGAGAATTTACTCATCTTTGGAGAGGGGCGATCTCACTCGAACTTAAGCTTTCCAGTATTACTCAGCCTTCTTGAGACTGAGAGAGTGAGAGTCTGAGAGTGAAACCTCAAAGAGGTTTACCCATAACAGAGATCACTCACTTGACACTTCAATTGTTTAACTTGTATACATGAGTCTCACGTTGGGGCACCACTTTTTGTTGTTAGCTCTGCAGCTAACAGAAACTCAGACCAGTAGGATGAGTGTGCAGAGTCCCCATACAGACTCCAGGGAGGTTTCAGAGAACACTTCCACATTTATTGCAAGATACATACACTTATACAGTAAACAGTAAGGGGGGTAACCATGTGGATTGGTTCAGTCTTAGATTGGTTGAAGCATGCAGTGTTGTGGGACGTTGTGGATTGTGTGGTTTTAGCAGAGTAAGGAGCACAATAAAGCAGGCTGTGCTGAACTCCAGCCCAGCCAACCGGCTTTCACCTTCAAATTACTATATACCATTTATTCCTTTTTAAGAAAAAATAAAATTTCACTAAAAAACAGTTAGAAAATAACAATGGTGAACACATGGTGCATTATGGTCTTAAGAGAGTGTATTTTCAGTTCTTAATCAATCTACCTCTCAGTTCATCTCCTAAGAAAGCTATATCACTTTTTGCATAAAACATTTTAATTATTAACAAAGTATCTGGCACTCAACATTATTTTGTACGTTTGTTCCTATTTTGCAATATCTATTATGCATTGTGGTGCTTATTTTTATTTTCAGTTTCTCATGCAAGAAAGACAATACAATATTTATACTTCTTCAATTTATTTCACTTAAGAATATGGTTTCAAGGTGCATCCATTTATTTATAAATGTCTCAAGTTTATCCTTCCTTATGATTAAATAGTACCCCATTACATATAAAATAATCATATATTTTATCCATTGCTCAATTGACGGGTATTTAAACTGTTTCCAAGGTTTAGCTATTATGAAATGTGCTGATAAAAACATAGATATGCATATATCACTGTGGGGTGATGTTTTCTCCTGCTCAAATGGTACCTCTAATTCTAGCTTTTTGATGAATCTCCACACTGATTTACACAGTGATTGTACCAGCCATTCTCCTACCATAGCTGAGGTAACAAGTAACATTCTCCTATCATAGCTGATTTACACAATGATTGCACCAGACATTCCCTCCAACAGTGAAGAAGGATTCCGTTTCCCCTACAACCTGACCAGCATTTGAGTTGGTTGATTTCTTTATAGTAATCATTCTTTCTGGAGTGAGAGGGAATCGTAGTGTTTTTAAAATTTACATCTCTTGGGTCACCTGTGACATTGAACATCTTTCATGTATTTATTTGCTGTTTCTCCTCCTTTATCTGAAAAGGGTATGTTCATCTCAAATGCTAATTATTCATTTGGGTAATTAAAACTTTCACTCTAAAATTAGAAACAAGACAAAAATTCACTAACAACATTCTTGTTAAATGTAGGTTTAAAACATGAGTCAGAGAAATTATATAAGAAAAATAAAGAAATGAAAGGAATAAGATAGGGAAGGGAGAAATTAAATTATCATTATTAGCAGATGACATAATACTCTATGTATGTAGGAGATTCCAAAAACTCCATCAAAAACTTCTGCATTTAATAATCAAATTTAGTAATGTATCTAGATACAGTTAATCTACAAAAATTAATAATATTCCTCTCTCGCTGAAAGAGAAATTAAGGAAACAACACTTTTCACAATAGAATTGGAATAAACACTTAGAAATCAATCTAATAAAGTATGTAAAAGATGTTTACATTGAAAATTATAGTACTTTGAAAAAAGAAGATTGAAGAGATGTCACAAAATAGAAAGATATCGCTTGCTCTTGGATAGGAAGTACCAACATGATCAAAATGGCCATACTCCTAAAATTGTTATATAGATGTAAAGCAATTCCAATCAAAATATCTTTAGCATACCTCATAGAACTAGAGAAAAATTCCTAAAAATTGTTCAGAACCAATAGAGGCCTAGAATGGCACAAAAAAATTTCAGCAACAAAAGCAAGGTAGGGGGCATCGTAGTCCTGACTTGAAATTATACTACAGAGATTCTCTGTTTAAAAACAGAATGGTACTTGCAAAAATACAAATTGGAGGATTAATGGAACAAATTAAAAGATGCAGACACAACCTCAAACAAACTCAGCCAGTTTATCTTTGACAAAGTGGCCAGACATGTTCATTGGAAGAATAAAATTTATTCTAAAAAATAAGCTGTGGTTTCAGTAAGTCAACAGTTATTTAATGATTTACTGTCCAGCCATATTAAAGTACTGAGGCAGTAAGGAATTCTTAAAGTACGTATGTCTCCCTCTTCCAATCACTTACGTTAGATCATAGTGCTCAGGAGAAACTCTGGGTAGATTTTCCTTGTTTAGTGTTTAATTATTAATTGACTTCTTAGTGGCATTTATTGCTTATCATTTTCAATCAACTTCTTTTTTATGTGATACTTGGAAGTTTAATCCATCAAGTGCTTTTCATTTTTATGGTGTGCATGGAAGGATTGCTGAATGGGATAATATGTTAGCTGAAAACATCCATACTTGCTTCATCCATTTGTGATGAAAAATGATTGTGTTGCCTTTTGAGAATGTCAGAATGATGATGTAACATTTCATAGTACTGAATGATTTTAGATATGACATTCTTAGCAAGGGAAAAACTGTTCCAGCAGAATTCTACTAATGGTTTTTATTCCAGATTTTGCTTGTGCAAATTAAAAACAAAAGACAACTATATTTTATAGGACTGTCACACCTGTTAGCTTCTGCAATCTAAATATTTAAGTAAAAATGTTTAAGATAAAAAGGGAAATATTTACATTTAAAAGGGAAAGCTTGTCCTTTTTATATTTTAATTTCCATTACCATACTTTTCTTGATATCCATTTAATTTTAGAATGGCTTTACTCTGTTCTATAAAATATTATGCACTTTCTCTCTAAATATTCTGGCCCCATTCAAATTAATTCAATTACATTGAAATGAAGTTTTCTCCTTTTAAAAAGGGACACCTAAATCTCTATCCTCCCTTATATATAAATATGTAAAAAATAAAACATGAATTTTACTTGAAAGTGTGAAGTAAAATAAATAATATCTGTATGTATCATTTCAGTACATTTTACTTTTTCTACAAGAAGAGTAAAGCCAGCAAGAGATTGCTGCTAAGTTCTTCTATCTAAAGCACTGTCTTTGGGAACAACATTACCTATGCCTGTCTGTCTGTCGGTCTCTCTCTTACCTTCTGTTCTCTCTCTGCCCCTGTCTCTCTCGCTCTCTCTCTCTCTCCACACTCATTAAACTAAACAAGAGAAACATACATAAAAACAAGATTACATTTAGTACTGGCAAAGTATAGTCTATTCCAGGAGATGTAAACAATGCGGAGCTCTCAAAAGCCCAGCACTTTGGAAATTATCATGTTTCAGCACTCGTGATTATTGTGTGATTATTGAATCTGCACACGTTACCCCATCTTGATAAACGCCATAGACTTTGTCTTCTTCAGTGTTGTGTAAGTATCCCTCGCTAACCTACTGCACCCGGGAGCGCCATCTCTCTTCCCTAGTGTTAAGTAACGATATTCTTATTCATGTACATGACTAGTACAGTCTTCAAATTAATTGATTTACTTAGCAGTTTCACCAGACAACGCACTGTTCCCTCAGGATTGGATAATAGAGAAATTATATTTTTTACCGTGACAGTAAGATAGTTTTGAATTAAGGCTGGAGGCATTCTGGGTGTCAGCTCTCTGCATCAAAGATTTTGACCTGGAGATGATGGATAAATCAACATTATTAAGAATACGCTCAATGAAATTTTTAAAAATACTAATATTGTGAGCCAGAGATTTTGCACAGTGGCACTGCTGCCTGCATTGCAAAGTTGTGAGTTCAATCCCTGATACTGCAAAAAAATTAAATCAAACCAAGCCAAACTAATACTGTACACAACTTTCTGTAAGTTACCTTACTAAAAGCTCTAAAGAGCTTTTTTTTTTTTTGTGGATACATGGTAAACAAGTGATTTGCTTTCATTTGTGGACCTGGTTATTTTTCTAAGCTGGTGTAAGTTTGCTGATCATCAATTGTTAGTTCCTCTAAAAGAATGAGTGGATGTCCCCAAGCTCTGCCAGTGCTGCAGCCACTGTGGTAGCAGGGGCTTAGCCATCATTCACTGTGGTGTAAATAACAGTTTTGTCTCTCTTAGAACAGACAATGTATGTATAGTTACATTCTTTGTATTGTCTTTGGATTATTTTATTCCTATAGAATAACAATTCAGTTTCTGTGTGTGCATGTAGAAAAATTCATATTTGTAATGCAGAGCCCACTTCCTTTTTAGATTTGTATGAGCCTTCACGGGGCAGAAACACCCAAAAATAAATAAATAATTGCCTCTGTGCTAGACTTTCTAAAGCTTTGAAGAGTGAAAGAGACATGCAAATTACTAGAAATGTGCTCTTGCACAACAAGAGTTCATTTCAGATTTACATGAGTCTTACTATTAGTTTCATTTGGTTAAATTTTGATCTTTCAAGTTTTGGATCTTAAAACAGTGTAGAAAATGAAAATTTGGGCTTAATGATTGATATATAATTAAGTCTGATGTTAGATGAATAAATTCTATGACTTTAGATTACTGTCAACTTTTCACAATGACATAGTAAACAGTTTTCTAAATACTGCAATCTGAGTAATAAAAATTGTTGTACATCTTTTGTTTAAAAGTATTGATTTATTGTCTGTAACCTGCTGTATATATCACTGCACAAAGCATATGTAACTCATTTAGCAAAGATTCATGCAATACAATGGTAAACTTTTCCTCCAAAATCTAAAATAGGAAGAAATATAAATTAAATAACAAATTTAGAGAGGAAAAATTAGACAATATAGAGACGATTCAAACCCCACTATTGCTATATTTGAGCACTGAATTTGGCACTGAATTTTTGACAGCTTAAGCAAAATGCAGAAAGTGCCAGTTAAAAAAGGGAAAAAAAACCCAAAAAACAAAACAAAACAAAAAAAAAACCACATCTGTTTCTCAGGGGAAGCAAGGATTCCTTTCGTACATAAAAAAATAAAAGATATTTCTCAAGTGGGGATTCACACAGCAGGTTTTTGGTGATAGACACATAATTGACTCTACTCAGATACCAACAGCAAACTTTAATTACCCAGCACAAAATCTGAAGAGTAAATTCATTTCTTGTAGGACCTGTCAGTGAAAACCAACAATAAAACATTTTTAAAAAATCAACTCACTGTTATATTTCAAGAAGGAAATTGAGAATCTCTAGCAAGAACGTCTTTCCAAATATCTTTTACTTTTTCTGTTTTTACAGTTGCATTTTTGCTGAATTAAAGGAGTTGAATATTCTTTTCTGGGCAAAGTTTGAGAAATAGAAGCTTACTTTTATTGACTGGAGACTAGATTTCTTTTTAATTTAAGGAAAGAAAATTAAAAATATATCAGGGTTAATTCAAATGGCCAATCAAAGTTTCACCCTAAGTACTAAATCCAATGTAGATGGTCTGTTACATGAAACAGTATTTCTAGCTTCTGACAACAACCACATAAGTGCTATGGTATCTCTCTATCTTACTAAATCAGGAGCTCTATATAAGTAGGGCTCCACTCCATCCATAGTAGAGTGTCTGGCATATATTATATTGTTGACAAAGCAAAAAATGACACTATAAATGTTGTCTGTTATAGATATTCTCTTAGCCTATTATAATGTATTTCTGTTTCTAAATCTTAAAGATGATATGATTTTCAGGCAAGACTTTAGAGAACAACTAACCTGAAACACAAACTGAGTCATGCTGTCCACTATTTTAGGAAGTGACAGAGTCAAATACTGGCATTTGAGCTCAATGTAGATTTCTGCCTATTCTGGATTTTGACAAAATTTTATATATAATGCTTTTGGAGTATGTCTGTCCCTCTCATGCTTGAATGGGGAGAATAATTGTTGGAAAATAAATTCTGCAAGTTTTTCTAGAATTTTCTCACACAATAAATAGAATGTGTAGTGAAGATTGTGAAGTATTTGTGCAAAATCTTCTACAATTCATATGCTCTACCATGATAATACAAATTAGAATACTGTTCAAAGTATCAGCAAAGTTTCGCTTCTTTGAAGTTTTTTCAAAGACATTAGGTCTGTAATATGTCCTCAGGAAATCGCTGGGAAGAAAAAAAAAATTCAGAAGGAAAGAAAACAAATTTTAAAATGCCTTAGGGCTAACTCTTTCCATTTTCTTCTTTAAAAACTACTCCTAGGAATATTTCTACTGATGAAAATAGCACAGGCTATAGATGATCTATAATTTTATAGAGATCATAAAGAACACAGTGGGCTATAGCTTTGTACTTCTGTTCTTCATTTTCATAAGGAAAATAAACTTATTTTTTAAAAGAAGACAAATTCATACCCCAGATACTATTACTCATAATTACACATTTTTTAAATTCCATCAAATGTGAAATGAGATCAGAAATAGTCTCCTTTCTAATTTTGAAATGGGTCACCATACACAGCAGATGCCACAACTCAAAATTCTAGTTGCTTAATATTTTGTACTTGACCAATTTGAAGGAATCCAACCTCTCTCCTTCCCAATGTTCCTATGTTCCTAATGCTGTGTCTTGACCTGTACAGTATCTCTACTCTACTTAGGTCAGCCCTGCACTGGGCTAAATGGAGAGCTTGTTTCCGATGCTTATGGCTCTTTAAAGGCATTGCACAGGTCACTGCAATCGTCATGCTGCTGAATTGGAGGCTCTTCATAATAACTTCGTTCCTACATCTTTAACATTTATATCACTATGCAGGGATTTCCAAACCATGATTTAACACAGGCCAAAAATAGTCAAGATTCATGTACTGGTCTAGAATATGAGGTTGTATTTTGTTCATTTTATCATTCGAATGCTTCTATTCTCCCCTAACCCAAGTTTAACTATTTTTTTGTTCTCACATTCAGTCCATGGCAAGCATTTATAATAATCACTTGGTCCCTGTGGATAGGTGGCCTCTTCATCCCTATAACATTTTTCTTTCTAATGAGAAACATTAAACTTCTCTGTTCCAATTATACCCTAATACATGCTAATGAATGGATCTGTTCCCCTAGATAACTAGTGTATTTTCCGGCAAGAATCACCAACATCATAAGCTAGGGAAACTAAGTACATTATGGACTCCAATCGTGCGCTGCTGACTTAACAGAGCACCACATTGGGAAGATTTCAATGATCAAACTCAAGTTCATGGCAAAAGACTGCAGTCATTGCTGGTGCAGGCTGAAACTCCCACACGTTCAGTAAATGAGGAATTTACCACATTATACCTTGCCACAGAGTAAATTTCTACTTGTTTTCCTGCATCATTATTCTTCAACTAGGTTGTAGTCCTGTTTGATTGACCTTGACTTAAATACCAATGTATTCTTGTGCAATTATCTCAGACTAGTGCACAAGGGAGGCTTACCTGCCTCATGGAGATTAAATTAAGTCAGATCACAGATGTTTTCTGAGCCGTTTGCTACTCCTTCAGTGTTATACACTGGGGAATTCAAAATTTAAAAATAAAATCATATTAATTAAAATCATTTCTTGAAAAACCTCAAATGATGGCCTTTGAACAAACATGAAAATACTGTGTATCATTGGTGCCTCAACTGTCCTATAGGTACTATGGATTTGCCACTTAGTGAGAACTGTTGCACTTCAAATGTTCACATAGACACCACATTAAGTGCAATGCAGAAATTATTCTACATAGCTGTTACTGCTAAAAAATTACATGTATACCCATCCTCTAAAATATATTTTTGATAAAGAAAGAGTCATGTATATTGTTGTCTAAAATAGGTGAGCACTACATGACTGCAGAACAGCTATTACCAGTCTCTTTTGAGGAAAACAAAACCTTTAAACTTGCTGCCATTGGTGAAGTACTGAGTCCACTTCACTTCCATGAAACAGACCCCTGAGCATCCCTCTGTGTGTCTCTGACAGTCCAGAGACAGTGAATCCTTCAGTCTTCATGGGTAGCTCCCTTGTTCCAACAGTGTAGGCCTATAGGTGCTCATATGCTTAGTCTTTATCCTGTGACTCTCACACAATATCACATTCAATGCTCTCAAGAAATCTTTGGCACACAGGTTATTGTACTCATTTTACAAATAAGAAAAACTATCTAACTTTTTCAGTGTCAAGCAGCTACTCAACAATAGATATGAGATCAAACCTAGTATACTCATATTCTTTATTTGGGATTATTTGTGGTGCATATATGTAAACAGCTTTTTATTTAAGCAACATGTAGATGTTATTCAAATGGACAAACTTATGCCAGAACTAAGCTTTCTTATTTGTTCATGCTTCAGATATAAATTTTATGTAACATTCTTACTCTTCTGGGTTTCCATTTATCCTACTCCTTTTTCCTTTCATTTCTCAAGATTAAAACATCTAACATTTGCCTGTGATTCTATGCACAGAGTCTTTCTGTAACTCATTTTTCTTAGAATTGCTTATAGGAAAGACATAAGATGCTTTCTCTTCCACTGTGAAAATGAAACCAGGCAGAGAAAGGAGTTCAAAATTTTCTTAAATTGTGCCTTTAATTATCTTAAATTGTTTACGTGCTCTCCTATTCTGAGTGTAGCTCAACATAAGTTGAAAACAAATGCTGCTTGATTTCCAGAGGTTTCATGATGTATTTTAGTGTGATCAGAGAAGCCCCCAGGATCCAAATGTGAATACAGACAAGCATGTCTGGTGTAGTTAATTTGACATTTTCCTCTCCTGCTAAATTGTTGATTGTACATTTTAAAGCTGATAGTCAATAAATACAAAAGTGCAAAAAGCTAGAAACCAAGAAGTAGGTGATAGTAGAGAAACAAAATCTTACTTTAACCAGAGAAGCTTCAGTAAAATTTGGTGTTTTAAAAAAAAGAGGGATGTCCTGAAACAAAATTAAAGAATGTGAATCATGATATGCAGTCTAGAGTCTTAAATTGTTGACCTCTCCTTTCTTATATTTCTCTTATATTTCACCACCAAACTCATGAAATATAAAAATTGAAAATAAATTTATTCTGATTAATTCACTGAATTTTATAATTATATAAAATATATTAGAAATGAATTATATTATATAGTAACAAACATAAACAATAAACCATTGTATATATGTAGGGAAAAGGTTAATCTATGTCTAATTAATGAGTTTCTTTGTACCTATCCAGTGCATTAAATGTCTCTGAACACAGATTTTATGATTACTTATTCATTTTTGTGATATTCAAAATAAAGCTGCTTCTGAATTACTGGCCAACTGGCAGTATATAGCTAAAAAGAAAAAACACCGTAGTATAATTTCATTAGCTCTGATACAGATTTTAGTCAACGTTATGAATTAGAATGTTTAAAACTGTTAAAATTAGAGTAGGTCAAGAAAAGTTGATGTATTTCTATACATATTAACTAAGTCATTTTCACATCAATTTCTTCCAGGACCTTCACTATGTTCTAATTTGAAGTTAGCATTACGATATATTAATAATAGGAATTAACCGCTAATAGAATAAAAATGGGTTTAGTATATCTAATTAATAAGATCTCTTCAAGCTATTTAGTTGATTGAAAGCTTTCTTTGACTTTTTATATGAACAACAAGAAAAGACTTAAGTGTAAATTGTACTGAAGAACTTGTACACAAGAGAGAAAGACTAACCATCATAAAGAGAGCAATTGTTAGTATGTGTAGAGGTTACTCTGAGAGTCAGTGTATCTGCATAGTAGTGCCTATAAAAATGGCCACAGCTCTAGTGATTTATGCGTGTTGACTGGTTTCTTAATGTGCTTTCTAGGCCAGGACTGAAAGGGATTGTGTTGCGTGGGGGTTGAATGCTAGCAGTCACATACCTATTGCTTGTGAACAAGAACAGGAAATGGCTTTGTATTCACAGGTAAGAGGTATATGATACACTGAAACTGTTGACAGAATATAACTGATGCAGCTGTGTTCTTGTGCTGCCCCTGTCATCCTCCAGCTAAGCTCAGTCCTCCTAGGTGGACTTGCAGCTTAAGTACCTATGTGTGCTTTGGGTGTTTGTCTCAGTGCTTTAGGCAAGGAAAATGGCATGCATCACTGAGTTGAAGTTAAATCAGGCCAGAAGAGGAGTTTGCAGAGTTCATCTCTCCTTGTGTAATGTTACACAAACATGAATTCAGAATGTAAAAATAAGACAAGATTAATAAAAAACAGGACAGTTTAAAGTCCCAAGTGATGACTTGTAGGCAAACATGAAGGCACTTATTATACTGAAACTACAGCTCTTTTAAACAACTTACATTTACCAGTGCATAGGAACTATGATTTATTAGTGGTTCATACATGCACCATTCTAAGCCTAAACATAAGTTATTCACAGCTGCCTTTTCTGTGCCTGAGTTTTACTCTTCATTCTGTAAGTGTGGTATATCATTTTTGTGTTTAGCTTGGGGAGCTAACTCAGGGCCTTCACACTAATCTACACTATCAGATATTTCCTTGGTTTTAGTGTGTAGTAGTTTTGCACTAAGTTGTTAAACAGCCTAAGTTGAGTTTAGATTTTAAGTCCTCCTATCTCAGTCTCCTAGAGTGTCGGGATTACAGATATGCATTACCATACCCAACTCACTCATATATATATATATATATATATATATATATATATATATATATATATATATATACACACACACACATATACACACATACATATACATATATACATATATATGTATATACATATATATGTATGTGTATATATATGCATGTATATATATATATGTATATATGGGTATATGAGTTGGGTATGGTAATGTGTATATATATATATATATATATATGTGTGTGTGTGTGTGTGTGTGTGTGTATACACATATATACATATATACATGCACATACATATATACATACATATATACATATATACATATATACATATATATATACACACACGTATATACATAAATACATATAAGGGTTTGAACTCAGGACATCATGCATTCCAGAAAGGCATTGTGCCACTGAACTAAATCTTTGGTCCTATATTAATTTTTTATTACTGCAACTATGCTTGCATGGTATAAATAAACCTCATTTCAATAATATGTGATCCTTTTAAAGTGCTATTCAATTTAGCTTGTCTTTTTTTGAGAACATCTGCATATACTTTCATAATTTATATTTTCTTCTTATAGTGGTCTTCTCTGACATTATCATAGTACCATTGACTTTGTATAGTGAATATTGAACTGTTCTTTCTTGTTTATGTTTTTGTAAAAAGTTAAGAAGTATTTGCATTATTCTTTTTCAGATTTTTGATATAATATTTTTCTAATTTTGCTTAGCTTTGAGGTTCACTTTTATCTTGTAGAACTGCTTCAAAATGATTATACTGAATTTTTTACCAAGAAGTTTCTATATATTATATATTAGGATTAGTTACTGAGACTTGGCATTTGGGAATTAGAAGAACATGGCATCTCTTCATTATAGATTCTATTCAACAGGGAAAACAGCCAAATCTTCAGCAGATAGTGCATGATAGTGCATTCCTGTAATCTCAGTCCTTAGAATTTCAGGTATGCAGTGAGTTTGAGACTATCTTGGGCTACAGGGTGAGTTCAAGCACAGCCTAAAGTACATAGTGAGATGCTTTCTCAAGACAATGAAGATGAGAGAAAGAGAGACAAGGAAAAAGATAGGTGGGAAGAGAGAAAGAGTGGGACAGGTTAGCAGGAAGGGAGGGAGGAAGAGAGAGAGAAACTGATTTGGGGAAGGACAGTTGTAGAATCACTGTTGGACTCCTCAGATGAACTGACCTGGTGTATAGCTTACTAGGCAGGTAGGTGTAGAGCCTCAGTCCACTGGAGTAGTCTTAGATGACTAGTCTGAATCATTTGACAAGGTATTGACTGAGTCTTCATTCTTGAGTCTGTGGTGGTGTGGCTAGTTCAGAGGAGAACCTGGTGTTTGTATTCATGGACTGGGTTTAGTCTTGAGTCTATGTGGAAGAGCCAGGTGTGTGGTTTGCTGAAATAGTCTTAAAATCTAGATCCTTAAGGATGTCCTAGAATTTTTTTTATCATGGGTGTACACATGAGCAAATAGTCTACAGGTACCAATCTACGTCTGGAACTATGGATGTTGTTCTAATGTTTGATATCACGGGAGCAGGCCTGACTAGGGATCACTGGCACAGGCCTGGTTGTATCATCTATTATGATGTTGTGAACTTTGCTCTGCTTTCCCACAAAAGTTATCTCTTTCATACTGTGCAGCATGAGAATAGGAGATTAATGAAGACAATGTGAATTTATCTTTTCCATCATGTTAAATGTGTGTGTGTGTGTGTGTGTGTGTGTGTGTGTGTGTGTGTGTGTTGTGTTTGTGTGTGTTTTGCTACACCATTTAAAACCCTCACTCAGGTTGCTTAGGACTCATGAAGATATATCTGGGTGTGGATGACTGTTCAAACTGAAATTTTGTGAGAGGATGAGTCCTAATGCACTGTCTTATTGATAGTGTGCCCTTCCATTTATTTTTAAATCACTTTACTAAATAATCTATAAAATTAACAAAGGTCATGATAGGTAAATTCAAGTGTGCTCATGTTTAAAAATGGCTTATATTTAGAATATGTAATTAAATGGAAAACATAGTGCAAAAGTACTTTATTTTTAAATACTGTTAAACTTTGCAAAATTTTTCAATAAGTTTATACTAATATTTATGCCAAAAGAATCAATAAAACCAGATGAGTTTTTAATTTGTTTTGTTTTAATAGAAGCATAAGCATTAAAAGCCTCATTTCAGTTGTCTAATTTCCCCCATGTTCATTGTAGAAAAAATGTCTCTGCTTGTTTATAGAATGTGTGAGACAGTATCTACATAGTAGAGTCACAGTAGGCAGAAGGTGGTATGTGCAGAACTTATGGAACAGAGCACAGCAGATAGTAAGCACTCCATAGTCACTGGCTCATCTAGTTACCAGTGTCAGAATCATTACAGAAAGTAGTCCATGAATTAGTCCAATAGGAAAGGTGCAAACACAGATCAGTGTTCAGAAGATATTTTCTTGTCTTTGCTTTTTGATTGCATGTATGTTGTGGGATTGAAGCCAAATAATCCCAAGCTACAACTCCAACTCTATTAAAAGCTTTTTTTTTGGGGGGGGGATGATATCTCCTTAAGTTTCCCAGGTGGGTTATAAAGTTCTGATTCTCCTTTTGTAGTCTTCTCTACTAGCTAGGATTGTAGAGGTTCACAACTTCATTCTCCGGAGAGTCTAAGAAGTCTCAAATTTTATCCCAAGACAGTTTACCAAACCCACACATACACACACACACACACACACACACACACACACACACACACACACAAATACATACACACAAAATACAAATCACTAATGAGCAGTAAAGCAAAAATACTCAAAACTCAGCTCTGACCTACAAGAATTCCACGTATACCCTGAATAAGGAGGAATAATGAAACACAAAAAATAATTGGAATGGAAGAGAAAGCCTTAATTTTTAATTCACTCTCTTAAACATTTAAAGCAAATTAGATGTGAATGATTGGAAAAAAAAATTGTCAATGAAGAAAATTAAGACACTGAAACAGTTGTCTATTATGTTCATAAATCAGTAAAGTCAGAGAAATGTTGTTGAACATGATATAAAATATTAAGTAGTTACAATTTACAAAATACTAACATAACACAATGAGCTGCAATAGTAACCTGGAGAAGACAGTAGAAAAGTAAATAGCATTTAAGTCTGTCAGTTTTAAGAATAGGTATGGCTACCTGATTATGTATATTCAGACTAATAGTTTTCCTAACCCTCAAACAAAACTGAAATTTTTGAGGTATCATGAATTTCATGATGAACTCATATTTTCTTTCTAATGTAAAATATATGTTTAGGTGACCACATTTTAGGTGGATTTTAAAAATGACATTAGGAATATGACAGAGCTATCTTGGTAAAGGGGTCCCAACTTACTCGAACAGCCACTACTGGTTCTTTGAGGGTTGCCATTGTAAAACAGCTAAGAGATTATGACAGTCTTGAAATAATGTCAACATTCCTCCCCTGCCTCAATTCTCATCTGTCCGACAGGCTGCTGATAACTACTGTGGAGATTTCCATAGTTAAAAACATTGTAACTCCCTGGTACTGACCATATTGTAAGTTAAAAGCTTCTAAAGCATGGTCGGGGAACATGGGACAATTTTGTCAAGTACTTCTTTCACCCTTAAGTCCTGACTTCAATTATGGAGAGTAATAATATGTCCAAAGTGAAACTACCTGCTCAAGTTTTTCAGGTGAGGAAAGGAATCTAAAATTTATTTAGTATCCTGTATTTGATGCTGATTGCAATCTGGAGAGTAGAGCATATCTTAATAGCTTATTTGGATGAGAGCAATACAGCTCAGAATAAAGGTCAGAGTTAGAACTTCTGCACGGGGTGGATTTAGACTCACATGACTTAAGCTTTAGTCACGTACTTTTGGAATTAGAATAAAACATTTTTATAAGTTTATATAAAATAATTTAACAAGATGTTAAATTTTCAAGACTGATATCATTGACGATCTCAGTGTTGTTAGAAGAATCGGTTCCTCTCTACTTCGGACCAAGTGAAAAATCAATAAAATTAAGGCTAATATTATTTCACATCTAACATTACAGAAGTTTCCATTTTTGAAAATCATTTTATCCGTATGTCACTCTGCAGTGCATTGGTCCTGGAAATATGAACAAATTATTTAATCATTTGGAGTCTACATTTTTTGTAAAGCCAACCACAGGAACATCAGGAGGATTAATAAACCAAGTCACATACATCACTAACACACATGAGGTCAATAAATCACTGTTGACCTAGCAAAAGTAAATTAAGCCTTTTTAATTACTATCTTTACTGAAGAGTTCTACTGCTTTTCTACAAAAATATTTTATTTTACAAAAATCAAAATGTTAGATTATTGATAGAAATATAAATTTGGATGGATGTGAATTTTTCTTATGTAAGAAAAGAAGGAATTCCTCATAACTTGTTTTGAAGAGGTATGTCTTTTACCCAGGCATATCACTTCTTAGCTCTTTAAACTGCAACTTGAATATTCTTCATACATTTAAAAAGGAGAAACTCTGAAGTTAGGAGTCACTTATGTATTCATAAGAAGCAGATATTCACCTATATTTTAAACTGAAATATGCAGAAATATTCTCTTTGATGTGGATTACTTGTGTTCAAAGCTGGCCATTAGACTACAGAAATTTTGTTAAGTTTTAATGACAACAACTCTTTGTATTCATTATTTTACAGATGTTGTATTTGGCGAAGACTGCTGAGAAATTGGAAAAAAACTAAATTTTAAAACAGATATTTTTCTGTCTTGTCTCACATTGTCTTTCTTTCAGAAAGTGTTTGCTGAGACATCAGACTAGCAAGTATGTTTCTGTCAACATCTGCTCCCATTTTTTTTAATAATCTTTATTGGTACATTAAATATACACATCATGATTGCACTCCATAATGGGGATTTGTACCAGTATAAGACACAACTTAATTCTCATTTTTTCCCATAGCCCTACCCACCCTACCACCCCCCCATATACATAAAATTTGTTTCCTTACTTTTTTGTTACAATCTGCTCCCATTTTTCAAATCAACAGCATTCAGAAAATGAAGTTAGGATTAAAAGACACCCTTAAACCTGGGATTGTAGTGTAAAATTATGTTCACTTGTTAAAAGATATCCTCATTGTGAAAACATCTCACAACATTGTCGACCTAAGCCAATATATCCTACAGACAATGTAGGTTTTTTTTGTAAAATTAAATTATTTCAAATTTAAATTATTCTAAGAATAAAATATTCAAACCTTGTCAACATCTGACATTATTTCAAATGTCACAACCAAAGAAACTTTTGCTGAAAATGTAGTTTTCAGGCCTGTTCAGACATAGAAGTTATTAATGAGTCTTATGGGATGAGGAATTTACTGTAAAAGTAGGTCTTACATGATTTGGAAAGAGCTATAGAAATGGAAACCAGAAGTGATAGTGGAATTATTAAAAGTGATTTGAGATATCAGATGCTTTCAGCTACAAGATGGAGCTGCCAAGAAAAGCTTGTGTGGGAATATACAAGCAACTTGTCTCTGAAAGGGTGTAACTACTGCAGTTCAACACTATGTTACCGCCATTACTAGATAAGAGGATTAGGCCGAAGGGAGATACTCCATGCATAATATGATTGAGAGTAGATTTGATTTCCCTCTGATACTTTTATAACTGTCTATGAATCCCTCACGGGCAAATGAAGACTTCATCACTTCACTTTGAACCTCATATCTCACATGTGTTCCTCTTTGGCCCAGTCAGGCATTGATAGAGAGGGGGATTTGAGAGAATATATTATCCAATCGCACGAGATACCTGGGACCGACTACCACCTGCTCCCCATTACAAGTTATTGAAGCCATTCCATGGCAGGCCTGTGAATATCTTCCCGTCTCTATCAGGAACAATTTCAATGCATCACATTCTCAGAATAATGCAGTAGAATCCCTATGAATCATTTTTTTTTTCTTCCTACTTGGATCTTTGCTCTTTTTCTTTCTGTCCCTTCAGTTGATTTCTGAAGATTTCCTTAATGATAAAACTCATATTCTCACAGTAATCTATGAAGTTTTGGAGACGAATTCCTCCACATTGTTTCTGATCTTCTCCTCCCCTTCACCAGCTGTAATTACAGTGTCCTTGGTCAAGTTTTTCTTTAGACATTAGATGTGTTTTGCATTAGAGCCTGGCACTTGATGTTCCTGCAATGCTCTCCTCCAAAAGATCCATGTGACTAAACTTGATTTCTGTTTCTAGTCTTTCTTCAAAAATCATTTTCTCAGAAAAATTTTGTGAGAACTACATAAACTTGTCCTCTTAACTGGTTCCTGTTCCCTTTTTATGGATTTTTTTCTCCGGCATTCATTTTATTCTATAATTGATTGTGTGTGTGTGTGTGTGTGTGTGTGTGTGTGTGTGTGTGTGTATTTATTGTCCATGTTTTTCTTCACATCATAATATAAGTCCATTAAGGGAAGAGCAGCTTCATTTCCTGCTTTGCCTGGTACATGAACTGGATGAAGCAATGGTAGCCCCATAAATATAAAACAGTCACTACATTTTTATCTATTCTTTAAAATTGTGAATTGGTTTGTGATATTATTGCTCCAGTCAGTTTTTTATTGACCTTGCTCTCTCTGATCGTAAGACTTGAAATGCAAATACATAGCTACTGAATTATCTATCTATAAAATTCTACATCTGTTGTCTTAGTTACTTTTCTTATTGCTGGGACAATATACCTGACCCCCATAGTTAAAGGAAAGATTCACTTTGCTCATGGTTTTTAGAGGCTTCTCTCTATGCTTGGCTGGCTCAAAGGCACGTGGCAAAGGGAAGATAGTTCATGGTTGGCAGAAAGCAACAAAGCAACAAGCAGCTATGATAGCAGTAGCCTTCTTTCTGTCCCTTATGTTCTGTTCCATCTGGGGTAGGGAACCCTTAATCTTAAATCACATCTGAATCATCCCAGTATTACATCCTTAATCCCAGCACGCTCTAGATGTGGATTCCTTCAGAAGCTCCACCTGTGACTTTGGGGCTTCAAAGGGACATCTAGACATAAGTCATAGTATCTACAAGGCAATGGAATGCAAATTCACAATAGGACGTTTTCTGAGAAATTTGTTCTTTCTATTATTTGAATTAAACTTTTCTGAATCATCTTCCTGAAATCTTAAATTTAGACTTGAGGAAAATCCCACTCTAAGTACGTATATTTGCTTGTTAATTTTTGACATTTGCACTGTTCAAATTTAAATCTTTAAGTATCTTATACTCAAAATAGTACTTTTGAAAAACTATACAATGCAATGCAAAAGCTCATTTACTTACGTATTACACTATTGCCTTCTTCCTTTCTGTTGCTTTCATTTTTTCTGCTTTTCCAATTTTTATATTCCTTGTTCTCTGTCATTAATTTTAATTTTCTTGCTCCTAGGTCATGAAAGAATGCATATTATTTAAAGCTAAGGAACATAATGACTTAGTTAATAAGTAGAGAGATTCAGTAAATACCTGAGGTAGTGCTGATTAACATCCAGAAATAAATCTCTGGCCTTTTACTTAATGGAGTTTGATATTGTGAAAATGTTTTACTTTTCATCACCTCATCTGTTAAGATAAATAATATTGGAAAATAATAAGATTGTGTCAAATAGTGTTTAAGGGAAGAATATATGAGCTCATATACATAAAGCATTCAGTATACTGCAGAAGACGTGACACATTTAAATTTCATATTATAGTCAGTATCACAACTTGCAAATGTGAACATAAACTTGTTGCTTTACAATATTTCATATATCTAGTTCTCATTTTTTCAATATAATAAATTTAGAACATTGTGAACCTGTATTAGAGCTAAAATAAAGTTTTCTGTCTATAAAAGATAATTCTGTATAAATTGGCACACTTAGATGTATATGTATATTAGTATTGACTCAAAGTAAATAATGATGCTTAAATATATGACATATCAACAATTATTACTTTCATTATACATTAACAATAGTTCTTCTAACCTTAAATGGAATCAATTTGTATTATTTGATTACTTTCCACATTTAGTATTTGTAAGACTTACTTCCATAACTCCTTGAAGTGAATGACTGCAGGTAATTTCATGCTAGCAATTACATTCTATTTCCAAAGTTATCTGTTTGAAACATCAAAACTTTTTATCACCCATCAATTGTGGTTGGAAAAAGGGCCATATTTCTCCATGGTAAGAGTTTAGTTCAATGAAGAAAACAAAAAAAGATAAATCAAAGCGATACTGTAGAACTGAAAATGTGTTGGACATTATGAAAAGCATAGGATGCTGATTTGTTATCTTGTTTCATCTCAAAATGTTAATATTTTCTTCATCTATATTCAGGATTCAATGACTCTGTAAGTTGTAGGCATATCAGTCCACAACTGGCTGGTAACAAAGCAAAATATCTTGTCAGAGAGGATCACAGAGGATAAACAGCCCATGACATGAAAGAGCATGCAGAAGACAGCTCGGCGTGAGCTGTAAATAGTGCGCAGCCAGCTCCCTTTGGGGGCATACAGGCTACACCGCAATCCTGATGGGCCTTCCCATTATCGACACACAGAGCTAAGCTGAACCAATCCATGGACTAATTAGTACACACCCTAATCCCATATCCACACACCGAAGATCCAACCACCTCCAGAAAGCCCCACCTCCGAGCGCACAAGACTTCAAGGGGATATCTAGACACAAGCTGTAACAGTGGCACATGGCCTGTAATCTTGGCTCTCAAAGAGGATGATGAAGGGTGATCCCAATTTGAGTCCCAGTCTCCGCAATTCAGAGATACCCTACCACAAATTATATATATATATACATATATATATATATATATATATATATACATATATACACATATATATATACACATATATATATACACACATATATATATACACATATATATACATATATATATATATATATATATATATATATATATATATATACACATATATATATTCTGTGGACGAACTGGAGAGGTGATTCAGTGAAAAGGACCTCGTGAGTCCCATGGTCTTGGTCATGGTCTTCATTAAACGTTCTGCCACCAGATGGCATCATCAACCCAGGACAGTTTGGATGCTATTGGAAGTGGGGTAGTGGAGGGAGGGTGAAATGAAGGCTTTGGATTAGATAGTGGTAAGTAGTGTATGAGGAACACCAAAAAGTTGTGGCAAAATCGAACATATAAAATTATTTCTTATAATCAGTTCTAAGGTGTTCCTTAGAACAAGTATTCATTGTATTTTGTGCATGTGTGTCGAACTTTTAAAAGACTTCACCCTTCAAGGCTAATGTCCGTAATATTAAAATTCACATTACCAACTTGAAATTTCTCTCTCGTTTATTTTGTCAGCAAAATCAAAACAAAAAAATCAAATTAAATATTTAAAGAGTTGATCCAAGTAAAGAAAATGGTAGTAACTTTTTCAAGTTTAATTACAACTTAGAAAGTTGAACTCTTAAAATATACTCAGCTTCTTTGCAGTGAGACATGTAGGTTCAGCGACCCAGTATTTGAGCAAACAGTAATCCCACAGAAGCTAGTGGATGAATTCACAGGTCAGGGACCGTTGGAACACACCACGTTAGGCAGCACCTTTGTAGGGAGCATAGTTCAGTTTGGATTCTGCATATCTAAAGTGCTTATTATGTAAATCCACATCTCAGCCATTTATTCGCTGTCAATTTCTTTTACATGACCTAGTACTTGTGAAAACTTATTTTGAATCATGTAGTAAAATACATCATATATAATATATATTATATATAATATATATCACATATACATATATATTATATATAAATATCATAAAATATTAATATAGATAGATGAATCGTACATTGTGAAAACCATTGTGATACTATTTATCAAGAATGCTTCCTGGTTATCTATGCTGGGCTAGTTTCTTTGGTGCCTGCATTAATGATAACAAATGTGCATAGTCCCAAACCTCCTGGTATGATAATAAAAAAAGGGATGGATTTTACTTTAGACATGATGGAAACTGCAAGACACTGTTTGCTGAGAATGTTACTAACAAGTTAATTGCTTCTTTAATTCTCCATTCATTGAAAAATATTCATAAAGTATTTTTCCTGTGCATACTAATTCAAGGTGGTAGGCAAATAGGGGTAAATAAGGCAGAAAAATAATTCAGAGAAATTGATGTAGTAGTGTCTTCTTGTGCTCTAGGTTCTGATGGTGCTTTGAATTCTGATTTACATACATATTTTGTTAATAATTTATGATTTCTCATGTAAACATGATTAAGGTATAGCATAATATCACTCTGGAGGCTCATTGAGGATGCCAAACATATACAGTGCAGTCTTTAGTACATGTTGTTTTATTATTTTAAACAATTGGATATATGTTTCAGCTTACTGTTGTATTCTTTAATGCAAAATCTTTCTTAGAATAAATATACTATTTGCATTTAATAATTCATTTTTCTAATATATACCCAACCTGTCAGTATATAAACCGAAGTTGGTTAAAAAATCCAGTAGTGAGTCCCAGAAAAATATAAATTCAGCTTCAATTTAGCATTATTTTCAATATGATAATATGATGACTTTTAATTGAATTTATATCACTAGTTGACATTGTTTCACAGAAAAGACAAACTAAAAATACATGTAATCCTCTTCCCTGGGGCATCCTGTTATGAATTTAAGGAGAGTTGTATTTTTTAATCCTGACTAAATCGTAGTTCTAATAGTCTCTGAGACTACTGGCAAGTTGTTTCACTTTGCTGAGTCTGTTTTTCTCCTTGTACAATGAGGATGGAATGAAGCTCATAGGATTATTACAAGAATAAAGAGAAAAGAAAACAAAGATTGTGTGTTTGGGGGTGGGGGGATGCAGGACAGGGGGAAAAGGGAAAAATGAGAATCAACTCATGTCATATACTGGTATAAACTCTTAATGTTGAATGTAATTATCATGTGTATTCATAATGTACCAATAATGATAATTTTTAAAAAGAATTAAATAATGCAGTTCTTATAGATAACATAGTCACCGTAGTGTTCAACTTATCTAAGAAGTCAATATATAGTAGTCTCCTCAACTTCAAAATTACTGTACAAACCTATTGCCACTAGACAAGAATAGTGGATGAGTGGGGCTCATTAAATCAATAGCAGCATGAAGAATTCTAATGATATAGAGTCCTGTATAGAAGTTCTAGAATATAGCTCTGGGAATCTTTCTTGATAATATGCAAAAGGGAATTAGAGATTAAAAGTCTCACAATGCACCATTCTCCCTCTTTTGAAAGTATGGTGCCTCAAATTCTGGCCTCTGTTCTCTCTTTAAATGCAACTCCCAGAAATCTCTCTTTTCTTCTCTTTTCTCTTGTCCACTATCTCTTTCTTCTCACTCCTCTTTTCATTTCTGTCTTCTCTACTTGTCCTCCCCTGTGTCTATTTCCACAAACCTTTTTGATTTGTACTTGGTCCAAAATGCCTTGTTCAAATCAATAGATTATTTTAGCTCAGCACTCAAGAAAAATTTTTTTTTAGTCTTGAACTACTTCGGTTACATTTCCCAGAAGGAACTGGCTTGGCCCATATTGTTTACATCATCAGATGGCCTGGTATCCCTGGCTATGAAAAGGAGCACATGGGACAAGTTGTATTTGATGCTTATATAAAGACTATCCTCCAGAGGGTGTAGGTACAGGAGATTCACCAGAAAGGAGCCCATTATGTTCCTAATACTTTGTACAGCTTCTGGAATGTACACTGTATTCAAGAAATGTCTGTTGACTAAATTACATCACAAAAATTCTTAGTTTATTGCATTAAATTTATGGTTTATTCAGTTTTATTAGCTTTACCAATATTGACACCTAGTGATCACTGATTATTATGATTATGACATTGTTCAATGTACATTCCATGTTTTAACACTACAACCATCCTAACAGTTCTAAGAGAAAATCAGGCATATTAAATAGGTGATCGTAGGCTGTAGAGCTAGTGAACAGAAGAGGGAGGCTGTTTGCACACTCACCTTTGGTATCTGACAGATAACATAGAAAAAATCTATGTGAATTTATACAACTACAGATATTTTGACATTTTATAGTAGTTATTTAAAATAGAGGAAGGAATTTATATCAGCAACTTAGTAGACACTGAGGAGGTCAAAATATTTTCTTGCAAAAAGTGAAAATGAATACTTCAAAACTGTATCCACTTATGTCACTAACCACTTACTTCCTCTTCCTTCTCTTTTTTCTTTTCCAGTGGAATATTTCACATTCGTTCTTTGTTTTCGTTGTCTTTTGCCTTGGTTATTTATTTCATCCACATTGATTTGACTATTACATCTGATGGCTTCTTTAATTATAGAAGCCACTTTTACTCACATACTATTCTATAGCCGCAAACCACAAATTATCTGCATCTTTTCAAGAATAAAGATGAATAAAAAGGGAGGATAATTGACAAAGCTTTTGTGTAATACAATCTCCAAAGCTGAACACATTATATGAAATACAAACATAATGAAATAAAAATTAGGCACACTATTAAGAAAAACCCTAAATGACTCCACCAGAGAATTGCTTTTATTTAACTCAGGACTACAAATATGGTAGACAAGTACTATGCCACTAAACTACATGCTGAACCCCGACATGGTTCTTACCCTTTTTTTTCATGGTAAGTTGCTGAGCTTTTAGTGCAAGTTAGAAAGATACAAGTTCCTCAAACCTTTCTGCTCCTAGTAAAGATATGCTGGAATTATTTAAAGTGCTACTTTTTGCGTGTGAGTACACTATTCACGCACTAATCCTGCTGGATGTTTTAAGAATCTCTTTTACTATACAGACAGTGTTTTCATCATTGAAAACTGTCATCAGATGCAATTTCTCCTCGTCTCTTACCAATCTTGAGCCCCAAAGAAACAGAAGATAAACTATCGAGAGTTTATTTCCAGTTTTTCCTTGACATCTTTAACATAGAGTAGTTGTTCCCCAGATTTATAAATTCCTGCAAACATAAGAACTACTCATTTAGTTTTTAATTTTTGTTTTATTACTACATGTTTACAGTACATAAAATTTGCTCTCACTTTGATGAGTAAGCCACATATGTGACACAGTTTTGTGCACTTTTTAATCTTCTTCCTGTCTACCTCCCTCCCTCCCTAATTCCATTTATCCATTTACCTTCTTCTTATTATCATTATTCTTATCCTGTTTTTGTGAAGTATAATGTTTACATTTACTCTGCATATTTAAGATCTATATATGACATGTCTTAATGTGTATTAACTTAATAAACTCTCAAGAATCTGTCATTTGTTTAGTTTTTTTGTTTCATCATTTAGAATTTTTTATCAATTTATGAGCATTATAATTTCATTCAGTATTTAAGAATTGATCTTATTAAATATTGATTGCTTATACACTTTAATTTTTTAGCCATCTATATAATTAACTGAAGAATTCTCTGTTTTTAATGGTGGACAATCCACATTATTTGACTTTGTAAAAATATTATTTAACTGGATGAAATATAGCCCTTTATTCTCTACAGAGAGCTCTGATATAATATGAAAAATATAAAACTATATAATTGTAAATATATTTTACTATAAAATTGAAGTGAACAAAAAATAAACTCATTTACATCTTCATCTAGAAAAAGAATGTGACAGTAATAAAAAGAAAACAAAGCTTATGTATATAGGGATGGGGTGTTGCAGGGCAGGGGGAAGGGAAAAAATGAGAATCAAGTCATGTCGTATTCTGGTACAAACTCTCAATGTTGAATGTGATGATGATGTGTATTCATTTTGTATCAATAGATTTGAATTAAAAAAAAAAAACTAAGGTGAAACTTTGCAGCAATTGGTTACCTGGGAAAACAGCTACTAAGCTTCAGGATGAGAAATTAGTCTCACCATATGTACAGAGCTGTATTTTTCTCGTTTTTGTTGTTTATAGAAAAAGTAGAAACTGAAGCTTTTTTAGTTTGCTCTTAAATTGACCATGTCTCTTTCTTCCTGTGAATAAGTTTTTCTTAGGCTGTCATGATATCTTATTCACTTTGGTGTCTACTAAATGAATATTTAATGCATTGAGTTTGTTGAAGTGGGGAAAAAAAGGAACGTGAAATACTAGAGATCTAAAAGGTAAGGTTATATTTAGCTTAATTATCAGCCTAATTGTCCTCCATTATTGATTCTATGTGATCCAAATGGGGCTTTCAAAATGTTAAGTTTAAAATTAGATTGATGAGTGTCCAACCATATCTGGTCTGGGAATTCATATGCACGCTATATTTCAACAACACTTGTAATGGATGGAGAGGGGAGAGAAGGAAAGACAAGCTTAACAAACATTCCAAGGAAGAAGTATACCAAACGGCTTGACTGGAAAATAAGGATACAAGATTTGAAAGTCATTTCATTTCATGAAGGAGATGTGGTTCAGGTTACTGAGAAGCTGAAAGTAAAGAAGTATAATGAGGAAATAAATTGAATGCAATGGGAAGGTCATCATGGGTTGAAAAATCAGAAAAGTCTAAGTACCTATTCAAATCTCTCTCTGCTTAATGGTTATGACTTTTTAAAAAATCTTTATTGGTACATTATAAATATACAACATCACGGTTATGACCTTTTGCTGCCTTCACATTTCTTCTTTCTAATTCTTTCTTTTCTAAAATGAAGAAAATATTAATGTTACTTTATAAAGTTATCATCATTGGTATTGAAAATATTGACATATGTTGTCATTTTAGGGACTGTCTGGAAACTACAATCCATTTGCTCTCTCTTTCAAGTTTTTAAAAAAGATCTAGTTTGAAGGGCACCGGAAAAATCCTTAGATGTGTTAAAATTAAAAAATTAAATATCATGTCAGTTAAAAATAGTTGATTAACCGCAGAATAGTTTACTTCTTTTGAGAACTGCAGGTACTTTGACTCTACTTGCAGTTTCCCCTATACCTCCTTGGGAATCGGGTAGTCTGTCTGATTTCATTAGTCTGAATGACAGTCCCATGTTTCATGACTATTTGGGGATGAAGTAACATAAAAAAAAAACTATTATTAGAAAACATATACAACAAAGTGGTCATCATTTTCTGTAATAAAAGTTGAGAAACAGAAGAGACCCAGTGGTGGCAGG
This sequence comes from Petromus typicus, assembly GCA_004026965.1. NCBI lineage: Eukaryota > Metazoa > Chordata > Mammalia > Rodentia > Petromuridae > Petromus > Petromus typicus. The sequence goes on along the minus strand of PVIR01001165.1, from coordinate 24,137 downwards.
TGAACAACTTGATCAGGACACCCTTAACCTGGTTTGTCTGTTTGTGCTACTCTACTTCAGCTTGTCTATTAAACTAGAGATGTAAATGGGCCCCACAATGATATTTCCATCTCAGCCATTAGCTTCCATCCAGAAAGATAAAGAGTATTCTTCCCTGCATATTTTAAAGACCAGAGATTACTCATTCTGTACACTAGCAATAATTCTATTTGTGAGCCATGATCATGGTGTCATGTTGCTATCATGATACAAACAATTTAAGACTATTCATGAAATATTCAAATTGAATTGCTTTGAAGATACCAGAGAGGAAGAAATAATAGGCTAGGGTTTTACTCTGAAACAGTTTATTCATAGTTCCGAAGTTATAGTGTAGCTTAAATTTGTAGAAACTTCAATTTTAAATAGCTTTCAAATTAAATTTTTTTATAGAAGTTACCACTGTGAATACTAAATTGTTTGAAAAATATGTCCAAGTTTCTAGTAGAGGTAAATAGAGATGCATTAAAGTGAGACTGATGCAGGACCAAAGGTAAGTTCCAGAGGAAAGATGAACAAGATCGACAAAAGTGAAGGAAATTTCATGGAAGTAACTTGACTTCTAGAAGGCCACAGGGAAGGGAAACAGTAGCATAAAATTCCACAAAACCAATCACAAATGCATGGATAACATCAAGGTTTTATGAAAAGTTTCACTTGATAAAAGCAAAGAAAGCTGCTTAATCTGTAGATTGGATTTTGATAATAAAATGTCTTGAGGATCAGGCTAAGAAGTTATAACTATACAATAGAAAAGCAGAAAGTATCAATTACTTAGCAAAGCCAATAACTAGGATTAGGGAAAGGAAATGGTATGAAGAATGTAAGTGAAATCAGATACCTGGAGATTCTAACCATAAGTTAATTCATAATTTTATAAGTCAAAATCAGAGCTCAGATCCGTATCACAGAACCAAGTTTTAAAGACATAAAAAATAATGTACATATAAGGAATATGTAAATCTAAGTTTTTTTGGACCTTGGGAATAGAAAGAAAGGTAATATATTTACCAGAATTTAAAAATGAGAGAATGTGTTTGGATAATGTTATAAATTACTCAGATCAGTATCTAGTGCTTTTAAGACAACTAATGGGACTTCAGATGCAAATATTTGAAAAGTACAGACCAGAAGCTTAAAAGAAAATTGTGCAATGTTTTAGGATGTTTAGATACCACATCTGTGTTGATGATCCATAAGAATATAGAGAAGATGTGAAAATAAATGATTCATGTAGTAAAATATATAATTGATCTCATTCTCACACCTTGGTATAGTAGGATCATCCCACGTTCGCTGCTTTGGTGTGCACGTATGTGGCTTGTCTTCACTCACTCATTCTCAGCCATACTCCAGAGGTTTAGGTATCGTAGTTTTACCATTTCTGAACCCAAGGTTCAGAGGCTGGACATTCATCTGCTTATGCAATGATGATCCTACTGGTTGTTTAATTTTTTTTTAAATTAAATCCTACCTTTATTTTATTTTTATTTAGTATTACCCCTTTTAAATGAAGTTAGTATAAAATGCTTTAATCCCGAAATACACTGACTTAAAAAAATAAAATTACTGTGCATGCATATTATTTCCAATAGCCTTTTCAAAATTCTCTAATTAAATCATCTAAAAATATCTAGGGTTCTCTAAATCTGTTCAATTTTTTTTTTTGCTGTTTTTTGGTTCTGTTTTGGTTTTGAGGCAGGGTCTCACTTTGTAGTTCAGGCTGGCCCTAAGCTCAGCCTCAAACTCACATCACAGCAATCCTCCTGCCTCTGCCTCACGAGTGCTGGGATTACAGGTGTGAGCCACTACACCCAGTACTGTTATATGTGGTACTGATTACTGCTGGGCATAAATCTGCACCCCCAATATTATATGTGGTTACTGGGAGATCGAACCCAGGTCCTTGTGCTTGCAAGACAGGCACCAGAATCACTGAATAAAACCCCTGGCCCATAAATTTTTGAAGTAATCATAATTTGTTGATTTGGATTTAATAAGATTAAAAAATAATGTACTGTTATAAGCATTCTTGGGAAATATACGATCAAATTGCCATGAGCTAATTAAATACATATGAATATCTGCAGTTGCAAGTTAATCAAACAAATGTTTCTTTAGTTTTATTAAAATTGCAATTTGAAAGTCCTGAACTGGTTGAATTTTCAATTTGAAAACAACTTCAGCACTTCACTTTCACATGGGACCTTTCCAAAATCCCAAAGAGTCAGAAACAGGATAGCATACCTCTGTTCAGTACAAACCTATTTATAAGGGCAGCTTATTTTTCTATTTTGTTTATTTGCATCCCAAGTGTGTGTATTTGCAAAATTTGGCTATTCATCCTGCAGATGCTGTTTTTAATGTTTGACACAATATTTTGACTTCAGTTCCTGTTTTATTCCAAATCATTTAAATATATGTATATATAAACTAAATAAATATACATATACATGTAAACTAAGTGAATATATACTTACACACACACACACACACACACATATATATATATATATATATATATATGACATATGAACATATATATATATAGAAAAGGAGAGTACAGTACATAAATTGCAAATGGTATTGGGTCTTTTAATTGAAATATATTTTTATTCTCTAGTAAGCACTGTAGAAGGTTCTAATAAGCTGGTTTCAATAGCAATATGTGGGCAAGAGGACTGTTAATTCGGAAAGATTGTTAGTTTATGAATATTCATTAAATTTGTTTTAATGCAGCAATTCAACTTTGTAAATGGTTGTAGCCAGAAAAAGCTCTAATTAGAGAATTAATTAGAACTTGGAAAGGTATACTGTATAGCAATTTGTGGGCTTTAGACAAATACCTGCTGGGGGAGCTTTGCATTTATACCAGATAGAATAAAATAGGGTGTTTCAAGTCAAAGGAAGAGGAGAGTAGCAATCTATTGTTCAAGTTAACAAATACTGTATCTTTCATATCATAGCACACCTATATCTTTCTCTGCTGGAGTTCATCATGTTTTAAAGAACTTCTATTTAAAAGTAAAAAGAAACCTCAATAAAGCATTAAACCTAGTGAAATAAGAACAATCTGACTGCAGAAACTATTTGTCATGCTCAGACTGGTGCTTCTTTCCCTCCTAGCTATTGCCACAATATCCCTGCCACCAGAAACCAAAAGGAAGCAGCTGTTCTGAATATGTACAAACAAAAGGAGCTGTTTCTATAGCAACCATAGAACCCTGTGGAAATGCTCTCCCTCTCACACTCGCACCCTCTCTGCTCCTCACCCTTCCCTCTTCCTTTTGCACACCAGCACAGACTGCCCTTGGACAGAACTGGCGCTGGATGATTTGATGCACCCTGTGTTCACACTGTACAAGAGCTGGAAGACTTGTGCCTCAGCAAATCCAGTGAGAAGACCACAGAACCTGACAGCATGTATGGAGCACTGGTTACCTGATGCTCTCCTGTTCTTTTTCTTCCTTCAAAAAGTATTTATGGCCTCTGTCCTTCACTACTGGATGAAGTAATAATGTCTCCTCCACGTCCATCTTTCCTTTCAGTTTATGAGCCAAATGTGGCATAGATGGATGAAATCTATGACTGATTCTGGCTGCTATTAAATTAGACGAAAGATGGGACAGTTTTAACCTCAGAGACAAATGGCAAATAATTAAAATTTTAGCAATTTTACTATTTCAATGACCCTACAAAGTTAAATTTTGGTTTGTCAATCTTTCCTTCAGTTTTATATTTATGTCTTTTGGTAGTCAGCCTTCTATTGAATAATTTCCCTTGTTCCCCAATTAGCCTATAAATCAATAATTCAGAGACATAAATGCATTTTAAGTCAATAATTTAAATGTCTGAACACATTTTAGTTTGAATAGTCTACACTAACTGTCCTCTTAAATAAAATATGACCAGTTGATAAGTCGAATTTATTTATTCTACAAGTCAGTGAAGTATTTTATCTGTGCAACAAAATGTTAACCGGGACCTTTATAAATCTTAAGATGCAACAATGCTTTAAATTGACATTCTAATTGATCCAAACCTTATAAAATTTGTCAAGGTTGAAATTTAAATATTGGTTTAAAAATAATGCAAGGGAAATAGTTCTGTCAGTTATCAATGAAGTTGAAAAGTTTACTTAAATTAACCTGTGATATATCTGTACATGAATAGATATAAACATCTATGGGTAAGAGAAAATTCAGAAAAAAATTCAATTTATTTAAATAATTGCAATACATGAAAGAAGCAGTTTTCCAATCTGTGAGAAAAGACTGATTAAGTAATAAATTAATATTTAGGTATTATTTGAACAAAATAGTATATATGTACCTTAAAATTTACTCATAAGAAATTCTAATCAATGAAATAAAACACAAATGATGAAAGTACAGTAGCAGTAAAGCATTAAATAAACCTTTTCAGGGCACTAAGAAATTACTTTCCACCAATCAAGTTAAAAAATTATGATTGCATGTGATGTTGACAGTATGCAGACCAAGTAATCTTATCTTTTATTGGTGGGAAAATATATTAGTAAAACTTCTATTGAGGAAAATTCAGGTACATTCTGTACTATTTCAAAACTGTATATTCTTTAGCTGAGAAATTTCACATCTAAAATATAACTTACAGTTACATAAAACAATCAAGGAATGACAAGAATATGTATATAATGAAACAAAGAAATATCATTTGTGCCTTTTAAGATGACACAGGTTTACAATATTTTTACCCCTAAATGGTAGGATTGGCTACACACATTAAGCTACAAATGAGACTATAAGTCCCTATAAAGTCTTTGTAAATTAAAAGAGAATAATTTCAAAGGTCAACAGTTAGTTTTTTTAAATAACAGGGAAACAATGTACAGAACATTCTATTTTTGTGTGCAAATACAAACATATGTGTCTATGTATAATTTGCTTAGAATATCTCTGGAAGGACACACACCTTCTGCTCTGAAGGGTGAACTTATTGCTGAACTTTTATATTAATAGAACCCAGGTCTTTCACTTGGTGTTATTCTCTATTTCTTTTCTGTCTTACTTAAATTTCTCCTACTTACATAAAAAGTCAGCATACATATTCATGCCAGCAATGTGATATATATATATATATATATATATATATATATATAATTTTTAAAATGTAAAACTTAAAGTATAACAACTTTTTTATTTTGAGATAGGGTCATGTTTTTGTAGTTCAGGCTGACCCTGAGCTCAGGTTTTAACTCACAGCAATCCTCCTGCTTCTGCCTCCCCAGTGCTGAGATTATTGGCATGAGCCACCACTCCTGGCATTGTGGTATGTGGTATTGATTGCTGTTTGGCATGAGTCACCACACCCAGCATTGTATGTGGTTATTGGGAATTGAACTGGGCCTTTACACTTGCAAAGCAGTCGTCAGAACTACTAAGCTAAATCGCCAGAACTACTAAGCTACATTGCCGGTCCTACAACTTTAAAAAATTGTTAGTTAACCAAAATACTTTGCCTAATCTTGCCTGTGTAAAGTAAATTTATGTTGGCTAAAGTAACAATGTATGCTGCTTTATGACATGTTGAAGTATCACTAAAATTGCATCTATTAAGGGATAATTGAGATTTCATTTGTTTTTTAAATAAATGTTCCCAAATTTTAGAAAACAATCCATGAATTAATCTTTTGGAGCATTTATAACTGAGTTTATGCTGTTCAGCTCCTGTCAATTTGATATAATTGTTGCACTTGTACTTGTCTTCCCTCAGTGATTATTTAAAATTCTATTGGAAAAATAAGCTCATTTAGATCACTTTAAAAGCACCATTTATGTATCAATTTGTATTTCCAGTAGTTTGTGATAGTATTGTGTAGAGTACTCTTAATGATTTGTAATGATTTTATTCACTTTACCAATATTTAACTAATTCAGAAAGAAAATGCAATATACTACTTATAAAATATTGTGAGAGGAATTATATAGAGAAGAGATATGGCCTTGGAAATTATTTCTTTCTTATGTTTTTTTAACTTGTCTATATCTTGCTTTGAATTTTAATGAGCATTCTAGCCTCTAAATCAAAACCTCACTGTTTCCTGTGGCTGTTTTTTATAAAATGAAATTTCCAGTGATATCATATTGTCTACAGATTTTTCACTTATTGACCTCAACCTCTGACTTGAGATTCAAATGAAAACTTACAGTTGTGGTAGTACAGTGCTGGAAAATATTTACTCATTTTTATATAAAGTGTACACACAAGGGGAAATCCAAATATTTTGGAAGAAAGAAATATAAGGAAGGAAGTTTGTGAATATTATCAGTATAAAATGTATTCTTTAAGCAGAGAAATGAAACCTTCACAAACATACATTTTATAAACACACACACACATACACACACACACTTCAATAGTACCTTTATTAAAATGCTTTCATCAATCCACTACATTATTTGTCACATAGTTCATAGAGCAATAAAAGCTAAGTTTTTATTCCTGACTAATGTACTAGTTGACACATGGTTGGCGATGACAAAACATAGTGAGTAAAGCAACAAGCTCAAATGTGTAAAACTCTCCTTCAGCAGCACTTTCTTCTCAAGTTAATTCACCTCCATGTGACCCACCTGACCTAGGCCAAACCTCCATGCTCTGATTGCTTGCAGTCTGCTGATGTAGCATGTTCCATTCATCATATTTTTGGCCTTATTTTCAGCTTATCTGATTCATTTAATCATCAAAGTGGTGATAGAAGCACACTAAAAACAACACTATATAATTGACCTATTAAAAATAGGTGTGTTTTTGATAAGAAAATTGTATCTTAAACAAACAAGTAGGAGGCAACATGGCAGAGTATTTGATACAAGAATGGATATAGTTGCAGGATTTTGTACTTTTAAAAAATATGAGAGAGACTGATGAGTATAAAAATATGTTATATGCATGTATAAATATACCAAGATGAATCTTTATATTCTTTTATTAATACATTACTAAAAACTTAATCAGTAATGACTGGAAAAGTGATTCAGAAATAGTATTTAACATTCAGTGAGTACTCAGAGCCTTGCTTAGTGGAGCATGGCTTTGAAGGATCACTCATTCTCTTATGAAAGTCAACTTGTAAAATTCAGCAGTTAGACAAGTTAAAGAATTTTTTTCTTCAGATTTGATTTGGAAAAATTGTTCCTGATCAGTACATGAAACAGTATTTAGAAAAATGTATAAAAAATTTAAAGTAGAAACAATCATAGTATAATGGTGAATCTCATCAACTCTGGTCCATTCAATACATTACAAAATAGTTCAAAAATATCCCAAGAAATCTGCTATTGTAGCAAGTAAATGTTTGCTTTTTCTCTCTGGGAAAGTTAGAAAACTTTCTGAAATAATAGTTTTGGACACACAAGGAATATATTGATTGCTTGCATATAGTATATAACACATACCTTAAGAAATATACCTTGTATATTTATGCATATGTACAGTTTTAATTAGACTCATACAAATTTATGCCCAATAACAATTAAATCATAAAGTGGAAAGACCAGAGTTCTAGTATAATTCTGTTATGTAAAAAAAAAATAGTGATATTACAACCCACATCTCATGATGCCTGAAAAATTTATTCATACTCTCCCTTAAAGAAGCTCAGACTTTCAAATCACAAACACCAGGGACTTTGGAATAAATTCTAAATCAATGATGTACACAGTACTGCTAGTGTGAAGAGTAAGACCTCCAAGTTGTATAAGGAATGATTTTCCCAATCTTTCACCTGGCAACTAGATCTAATATCCACTCCCTTTGGCTCCATTTTCTAGAAGGGATACACACCTCCAGCCACTCCAATCCTAAACTCCATCAGCTCCAGCATGATCTTTCAAGTAGTCAGATTATCTGCTGTACAGATCCTAGAATAAGGACCCTTTCAAGTATGTGTGTTATTCTTGATCCATTTGAAAAGGGTTACATGGCATAGGTAACATACACACAAAATGGTTAGAAGAAAAACTTGTTATGAGGAGTAAAATTAGCAGTTTGAGGAAAGGTAGATTCACTTGGAGGGAAAGAAACAACTTTGAGAATCATGGGGGAGCAGTCAGAAAGGAGGTCTTTGTGCTCTTCCAAGGCGGCGAGGAATACTCAGACTTCTGGACTAGTGGATTCAACAACCACCACCTTCACTTACTCAGTCTCTCATCTGTGTGATGTGATCTTTTCATGCTCAGAAGCTTCCTTCCACGGTGAAAACTTAGTAGTGACAATTTGTCAGATTACATAAAACCATCCTCCAATTTGTTGAGTCATGGTAGTTGTAAAATATTTAAAGTTCTTAGTAGAATATTTGAATATCTGTGGGCACACTCTTCTGATCTCATTGATAGACAGTCTTTTTCTTTAGTTCTGATTGAAAACAATTTGGGACAGACTTCAGTGATCCAATCATATGTAGGAATTGTAGAAGCTCCAGCATTTGATATCAATGGATCAAAATACAAAGAGGGATTAAAAAAAAAAAAAAAAAAGTTCTGCAAGCCGCCCAAGCATCTGATGTCCACTGCCGATCCCAACAATTTTTGCTAGCCCCACAACAGAGATCCCAGGAGTGCAGCTTCCTTCATTTGGTTTCTAGTCAATCATAGACGCCATATAAATGAAGAATAAAAATAGGCATAGATGCATTCATTAAATATCTCTTATTCTGCAAACACAAGAATTCTGTAAATACATGCTAAAAGATAATTTTACTGTTCATTCTTCACAAAATATTGAAATCAAGTTTATTATTGTTATAACTTTCTTTCTTTCTTTTTTTTTTTTTTTTTTTTTTTTTTTTAGGTTTTTGGAGGGTCTCGCTTTGTGGTTCAGGCTGGCCCTGAGCTCAGCCTCAAACTCACATCACAATCCTCCTGCCTCTGCCTCCCGAGTGCTGGGATTACAGGCGTGAGCCACCACACCCGGCACTGTGGATGTGGTACTGGTTGCTGCTGGGTGTGGGTCTCCACACCCAGTATTGTTATGTGGTTATCGGGGAATCGAACCCGGGTCCTTGCTCTTGCGAGACAGGCGCCGGAACCACTGAGCTAACTCCCCGGCCCTTGTTATAACTTTCTAATTTGATTCTTTGTTAGAAAATATTTTAAAGATTTTCATAAATTTAGAAATTTCATAAATTTAGAAATCAAAGCCAAACTACCAGGATGATATATAAATTAGAATTAGTTTATATTTCATCTGTAAATAATATTTTTTATAAGTGGAAGAATAAGACATTATGCTGATCTTCTTTAGGAAGTTCTGTTAGCATTCATATCCTGAGACTCTTTAAATGGTTGTACCAAAATTTTTCACCCATGTATTCAGTGAAGGACATATTAAAAGAGAAAAAATTTTAAGCAGATGCTTGAGTGAAGTAAAATATTGAAATCATGCTTATTTTTACATGTACCAAATAGTGTATCTCGCTGGTGTAGTTAGATTTTAAACAAAAACGATTCCATACTTCTGATCACATTAAGCATAATAGTGCATGGCTCAAAAGATACTATTTAGAGGAGTAATTAAGAGGTGATTATTAATGTCACTTCACCCTAAATTACTTTCGAAGGTAACTGATTATCCTGGTTAAACCTCTGAATGACAGACCTTAAAGTGTTGTAGAATTATTACACAGAATAAATGAACACGTGGGAGAAATAAGCTTTATATAAAAATTGACTAAATAACATCCAGCCTCCTGCCTTGCAAGGTCCTGAGTTTGATATCCAGTACTGGTAAAATAATTCAATTTATGCACTTTGAATTCTTTCACATCCAAGGAGTAGTTGAACTGATACAAATCTAACTTAACTTAAAATATTTTCTGAGTAATAATCTCGGTATACTACTTACCTCTTCGACTGATGTGTACCCAGTACAGAATAACCTATGTCAGAAGTTAAAATAATTATACAGTGGATCTTACACTGTAAAAATGTTTCTAGGTTTTGCTTTAGATTCTCACATAAGTGTGTCGTGTTTTGAAGCTATTTCATGGATATTGAAAATAGATAGATGACAGATAGATAGATAGATGATAGATAGATAGATAGATAAATAGATAGATATTCTAGCTAGCAATTGCAGTCTATACTAATTTTGTTCCTGCTTCCTTCTTTCCACTCTCCTTGCATTTCTTCCTTCCTCCCTCGTCCTTCCTTTCCTCATTCCTTCGTTTCTTCGTTCCTTCCTTCTTTCCCTGTTTTCTTCCTCATTTTTTCCTTCCTTTCATTTCTTTCATCAATCAAAACTGGCCAAGCAATTTCAAATGTCTTGCCAAACAGTTTCAGTGATAAATCTAAAGGTAAATATTTTCAAGTATCTTCAGTCTTTCTGAGTCGCAGAGCACCCCATGACTTACATGGTCCCTGAAACTGACTCAAGATGACCTGATGATCATCCTGCAACACATGTACCTACACTTTGTTCTGAGCATCGACTTCAGAGATGACTTTTCAGGTTTATTCCCTCAACGCCAGGCTGAGCTCACTTCCCGGGCTGCATTCTCACCCTTGCGATTACCCTTACTTTTCTTCACTCTAAGAACCTCCAGATCTCTATTCTCTGTGGGGTACAGTAATCAATTTTAGAGTATAAAATTGTTAAACAAAAACTTTTCTCCTGCATGTAAATAAAGTCCATTCTTCATCTTCATCTTTCCTGTCTGGTAGGGAAGTAATGCTCCTTTCTTGAGGAGAAAAAAATTCTTAATTTGATTCTTTAGCAAGGAATTTTCATTGAATCAAGTTGTTTCATTATTTTTTCATTATTCTATGTCATCCTTTGTTTCTACCAATAGGGATCCATGTTTCCTTTATATTTAATTGACTTCAAAATGTGCTCATGATAGTATCCTTAAATTTTTCTCTTGGAAATATCAACTTTTGAGAGACAAAATCTTACCTAAAAGGCAATAGCATTTTTATTGCTTGCCTGCTTTTATTTTTGTACCTAGTCTTCTCTAAATTTAGTCATGTAAACAAAATAAACCAATAGGTGCCAAGTAAACAAAATAAGCTAATAAAAGTATTCAGTCAGTGCTTTGATGGAGGAAACATTTCCTATCGAGTTCAATGACTTATTAGAGTTGCTTGGTTATACATGTGTATATTAAATACTAACATAGCATATATATATATATATATATATATATATATACACACATATATGCATGTACATAACCTATGATATATAATTTCTTAAGTATTTTTGGCTTACTATTTATATTAGAAATAATTAATCTTCAGTTTGACAAAATAATATATGCTCCAGTAGCAACATAACCTGGCTGCTTGTGCTGCATATGGTCCAAAACTCATATCTACCTAAGACCTCAGAGAAATGCCATCTCCTGCAGGACATTTTCCATTTTTTCTTTCTTCTGGCTGAAGGTACATGTCTGTGTTTCTTTAGAACAAACTTATTAAATCCTTACTTGTTTATTCACTATATAGTGACTCATCTCTTAGTGTGTTTCAGTCTTATCACATCCCATGGATACAATTGAGAGGATGAGTTATATTTTATCATTTTTTAGTAAACTAGATCATTACTTCAGGCTGAGAATTCACATGTACCATACAATGAAGTGCATAAAGTTATGACTCTCAATGATAGTGTGTCTAATAAGTGATAAATTACTAGAGAAACTGCTAACTTTGCTATGATTGTCCTATGGCACAAAGTTCATCAGTTTCTGTCTGCTTATATTAGGTATTGATGTCCTAGGTCTCACCTTGTGAGAAATCTGGGGTCTTAAATCATGGACTCTTGAGATAGAGGAGAAAAAGCTTCTTCACACCATTTAGTAGCCCATTTGTGAGCCTGAAAAAAAAAACCCAGCTCTACACTGTAGTTTCTTTATTTTAATTAGAAATTATTTTTACCTAAGATACCTTTTTGGTCAAAACTTTTTGTGACTATCCTGTGTTTTGGAAGGTTTGATAAGAAAATGGCTTGTTTCACGATCTTTTAATGGAGATTTTGTGTTGTTGATCAGATCTAAAATCTAGGAATAATCTGTCTTCTTTTCCATACTGGTCTGATTAAAACTGCACTTTTGGAAAGGGAAAAATAGATAAATAGATAATTGGGCAACCTGTTATTAAAATCAGCTCACTTTTCAATACATGTTGAGAAAATTTGACTGGGAATCTAGCTTTCTAATGATACTATTTCAATCATTCCCAATACTTAAATCTCCAAACACTGATATTCTCATTTTAATTTTACCTGGCACCAGAAGAAAATGGTAAAACAGCAGATGAGTACCTCAGTAATTTATTCCACATTTTCTAACAGCTTTAGAGATTCAAAAAATAATAATCTAAAAATTAAAAATGCAAAACTAAAATTAAACATGGAAAATATTCTTAAGCCAATAGATATTTTTTTCTTTGTAAATTCCCAAATGGTGGAAAGTAAATTTCACAGCGAAATGTAAACAGGACCTAACTGTACCACTACTTATATTTGGATGACTAACTTGAACTTTTAAAAAAAGTGACATTGATTCAGGCTCAATTAATTTAAATTTTATATTATTTCGCTAAAGGATTAGATGATATTTATTTTTGAATTTACATTATCTAAGAACAAATCCCAGTTTACAATGCCATGCATATAAGGTCAATTAAGCCATAAGCAAGATCCCTAAATGTTTCAATTTAGTAAAACGAACAGTTTCAATGAAAGCAACGAAGAATAAATTTTCTTCAGATGTAATAAAAAGAAACTGAATTAGAAGTATCACTTCACCAGCAAGTGTTTATTGAGCTAATGATATGCTCCTGGACTTATCCTAATTTCTGGTAATAGCAGCAAATGGGCAATGCCATTGCTATCATGAAACTTACATTCAAGCTCATTCCCTAATTATAATATTGGTAAAAAAAAATCGCCTTACATGTATACACCCTCTCTGAACTGCTCCAAAGACTCATGACTCATAGCAGGCTTTGGGAAGGTGGTGGGATCATGGTCCTGTGATATTGGATTAAGGAGGTTATAAGTGAATTAGTCCACTAATGTTTTAGCATAGTTCTGGGTGGGAGTAATGAGATGACTCACCCTTGAGTGTGGGTTGCATCCACTAAAAAGAAAGGGAATGGAAGACTGGCTGTTTGCTGCTTCTTGGTTGCCTTGCCATGGACTGTTTCTCCTCTGCTGTGCCCCTCTGCCATGCTGCCATTCCCTGGAGCCAGCAACTATCAACTGAAGCCTCTACTATATGTGAGCTAAATTAAACCTTTCTTCCTTTAACTTGTGGATGCCGGGAGTTTTGTCCCAGCAACACAAAAAGTAATTAAGAAAGGATTTAACCTTTTCTTGTTTTGTTTTATTTTAGGAATAGTCTCTTATTTGTCTAATAGTGTTGAACATTGATTTGCTTTGGATGGAAAATATATAAAAAAATTATCAGACTCTTGAAGGCTACTGAATAACATGCAAATATTTTCAATTTATTTTATGACTCATATATGAATGACTGCATTCAAAATAGAATTCCTTACTTTAATCGATATAAATATAACAGAACGATATACCTTAAAATAAAATGTCAAACATTGAACTAAAATGTCATTTGTTTCTCTTTATTTCTCTTAGTATTTTGGTAAGAGTAAGACTTGCATTTACTTGATTTCTAACAATAAAGAAATAAAACTACAACTGGCTATATTACATACCACACCTAGATTATATCCAAATATTTATTTACAGATAACTAGTATATTGGTTTAATTTCCTAAAATATCAACTGTAAATATTTTCATGAGTCAATAATGAAATTGCAGTCTCTCGATACGTCTGTTTGTTTTGTTGTGCTTTGATTTGGTGTTTTGAGACAGAATCTCGCTATGTAGTTCAGACAGGCCTTGAACTCACAGCAATCCTCCTTTCTGTTTCATGAGTGTTGGGATTATAGCAGTGCACTCTCATGCCTAGTTCAATGTGTCTGTTTCACATTGAAATTTCTGCCACATTTTACAGAACACATTTACATTTTCTCTCACTTGTATTTCATGCTGAGCATTATTGAATATTCCTGTCTTTAATTTAAAATTTGTTCTCACAATATGGCACAAGGGTGCTAACCAAAAACTACGTAAAGTAACAATATTAGTCAATAACTTTCATTTTTCTGTTCTCTGTTATTAAAAAATGCTGCCTCATTGTCTATTAAAAAATGTTCTTCCCCCTTTCTGCTTTCAATTTTTTTCTCATATTCATCCTTCATTTGTATTACAATAGTTGTGCTATTTTAGTACTAGGAACTTTGGGATTGAATAGGTATTTCCAAGGATATTTTAGTGAGAATAACAAATACCACTATCACCAAAGTATAAAGTATCATTTTTATTTCATTGTATTTATATAGAATTGTACTTTGTTCAAAATGTTGTTATAGCCATGGCCTATATAGGATTAAAAGTAGTGCTATTTAATATAATGTTCACATTCAAAAGTCAAATAGAAATATAAATGATCATTTTCTTATGCATGTGAACTCTTAACATGAAAGTGGATGTACTACAACTTGAAGATCTATCAATTCTCTAGAAATTTTTTAAGCTTTAAGAAAGAAAAAGAAAAGAAAAATGAAACTAAACAGGAAGGAGAAATAATTCTTGAATCCAAACTCACTCAACTAGGACATCTTATTAGTAAAGAGTGAGCAGCTTGTTCCAAACTAATTTAAAAATTATAAAATGGAATAGTCCCATCTGTAGTAGTTCCTCAAGGGTACCAACTGAGTGATTATAGAATTAGAGATTTTAGGTTTAACGGAATAGATTTAAATTTACATAAAGGAGAAAAAGTATTGGAAAAGTGTTAGAAATTCGCCAATTCATCCTGGGATTCTATTTATTTTACCAAAATAGTTCCAGTAGAATATAATGCCCAGTACTTTCTGTTTCTGTTTCCTGCTCAGAAATCTGTTCATGGTTTTGAGTCTAGAAAGGAAGCATGTGAATGACTTAGTTTAAACCATGGTTCCTAAGCTACATGTGCTTCTGTGAAATTTCAAATTATATTTAACAGCTACAAAAAACTGTGTTGAAGATAATTGCAATTATGTACAAGAACTTTTTACATCCAATCAGTCCAAGTTACATAAACAAAGGAAATGTAATACTGAGAGTATTTGGAGGCAAGATACAAAAGACGAAATATTAGGACATCTGTATAAAGTAGTATCCATGATCACATTAAGTTCAAATATATTCATGATGTTCAAACTTTTTCTTAACAAATTAAACTGGATGGACTGTTTAAGGATTCTTAATCTTCAGTGATATCTTGTGTTTCTTTGACCTTCTGATGAAAGATTTAAACATCCAATTAGAATAATTTTTGAGTACAAAAAATAAAATTTATAGAAAGCTGTTCCTTAGTTTTCAAAATATGAAATTATATTCATGTTATACCTATGTCTATGCTTTCTCAATAACACACCAAATAAGACCTAAACTGGTGATTTCAAAGAAGTAAAACATGCTAACAATCATTTGGGACATCCACAAGGTAAATGATATGAAGCTATCTTGATCTACTATGTGGAACAAAGTAGTAAGAATTTTAATGATATTGTGATAGAAGATTTTCCCCTCTAACTTTATGGATTCACTCTATCAGAGTAAAACAGTTTCTATCTAGATGAAGAAACTGGTGACCTCTGGAAATGTGATGGCCTGAGTTTCATAGCAATGCAGTCTTATTCTGTGATCACATCAGTCTTCCAAAAGAGTCTTAGGAAAGAATGATGTGCTCAGGAAGTGGTTGATTTTTGTTCTTATTGTGGTTATTTGTTTTGTTTTATTTTTAGGCATGACCTAGAAGTGGAATACAGGGGAAATAAGTCTTAGAAAGTTCAGGGGAGAAAAAAACAAAGTCAGTTAAATTTTATACTTAAAGAATTGAAAATAGACATGTATAATAACCTAACAGAAATATATAGATTTTCATGAGAGTTTATTTTCCTGATTTAGTTTGCATTCTGAGAAAATACGGAGGCATAAATGTTGTTTCCTCTCATTCTCATGTGTGAGAACTTGAACAGAAATAATTTCAAGCTGATACATTCTTCCATACACTCAAAAGATCTGAGTGAAATGAAGTTTAACTGCTGATAAAAACTTCATAAATAATTCTTGCAATGTTAAATATCTCTACCAACCTGTCCTTTAACTTCTATAAATGGCCTAGTGGACTTCAGATACCTCTAAATTAGCTCTAGTAAAGGAGTATCATGTGAGTTCATTTATTAAATATAACTTAACTTGGAAATTTTTTACAAATTATATTAATTTTCTTACACTCACTTTGAGGGTTATATTAATCCTCTGAATTCCATAACCACATTATTCATCTTAACATCAAATTTGCAGAGCCCTAATAACATATTTCAAAAATTACCCACAATCTCTAAGTCCCATTCCCTTTAAAATTTATCTAGCATTTCTTTTTCCTCAAACAATATTTTCTTCTTAGTGAGATTAATAATTGAAGCTCAAAATATGTTCTTTGCTATTTTTCCACCCAGAACATAGCAAATGTGTTCTCTTTCTGTGTATCCTAGCCTACTGTCACCTCTTAATGTGGCACTGCCTCGGAGCTGACACCCCTCTGTGTTTGGGGCTTTGTAGAAGCTGGCTTTCTGTCATCCGTGATTTTGGTTTTTATTCTCATCTTTGTTATGTTAATGGGTTCAATCCAGAGTTGTCATTGCTTTTAATTAATCTGATTAACCTTGCTGGGCACACATATGTCCCAAGTGTAAGCTTCATGTTTGAAACCAGAGAAGCTCTACTTGGAAGGTCTGTCTAGGTCATCAGTAGGACAAAATTAAGGTCACTCATTAAAAAGATTTGCTCATTCCTATCACAGTGTTTATTTCTAACTTCATTCCTTCCCACTTTGCAGCAGGGGTGCTCTCTTTCCTTCATTCCATCATCGCTATCATATTTAACTTGTAATCACTTCTCTGCTGGGCATTGCTTTAACTCTCATTAGAGCCCATATATTCTGCTCACTTGTTCTTTGTAATATGCTGCTTTTTGGTATTTCCTGTCATGTGTTAGACGTGTCAAGGTGTTCATGCCCAGCTATAATTCAAGGGCCTTCGAGGCTGGCCTCTTAGAAGGTAGCTTCTTCTAATCTTTTCCTAAATGCCAGCCTCTTAACTAAGCTTGCAACTTCCAATTGGTATCTGTTTCCTCCCTCCATGCACGTCTCCTCTACATCCCCAAACTTCTTAGTCTGCTGAATGTTTTACACATCAGTTGTGAAACAGATATTACAAAATGCAGCTAACACATTGTTTTTCTTGTACTTATTACCTACAAGAATGTAAACCCTGTAAGAACAGAGATTTTTATTTAATTCATGAATGTACTCTATAAATCCACAATGGATATGTACATATTGGACTTTGGAAATAGTTATTGAATTAAGTAATATGTGTTAGTATAAATTACATTATCTTTATTTAATGCATAAGAGTGGGAGATAGTCTCAGTAGGTTGCTTGTTTCTTTCTTTGTTTTTGACACAGAGTTTCCCTGTGTGGTCAGGTTGGCTTCACACTCAGGGCAGTCCTCCTGCCTCAGCCTCCCATGTGCTGGGATTACACCCAACTTCAGCAGTCAGTAAGATTATGATATAAGGAATCTCCTCTTTCAAAAAAGAAAGAAGAATTATATCATTAATGAATACATTTTGAGTGTAAAGAACAATTCTCTATAACAGAAAGTGCAAACCTCAAACAACTGGTTGATTTTTGTAGCTTTCCATCATACCAGTGTACTTCATTTTCTGAAGAATCTTTAAATTTATTTTAAATATGGAGTGATTTCATTTAGGAAGTCACTCCCTCCTTGAACTAATCTCCTGAATTTCACAGAATGGGGTTCTAACCATGTGTTTGCTGTGTGTCTCACTGAATTCCAGCCGTTCAGGCCACAACCAACTAGAATGTACAAATGTCATTTTTAAAAACATCAACAAGAAGTATTAAACAACTATCCTGTTGTCTGTGTTAAATATGTAGAATATATATTCTGTACACTCCATAATAATTCTCAAGAAATGAAATACTGGCTTCTGTCATATATAATATTAATAATCAAACTTGTGCATAGTTTCTTTTATAATTTTCAATTCTTTTTATGATTCAAATTTCAAAATATTCCTCCAATTTAGATAAGGCTTAATTTTAAGATTTATTGGGGTTTTTTTGTTCTGTATTTTCTTTTTTAATTATTCAATTGTTGTTCAAACTAAATGGTATTTTTGGTGTTATATTTTTAAGACTTTGTTTTAATATCTCTCAGGTTGTTATTTAAGAGAATATTCAGTTACATACTGGAGTTCAAATTTAAAAGTAGAACTACATTAAGAATACGTTAATAGAAAAATATTTTAACTAATCAGTTAATCACTGTCACATTTTTTTCCTTTTTTCTCTTTATGTCTCTTCTGACTTCCATATCTGAAGAAAAAAAACTTAGAAATTAATTATCACATATTAATGATAGCATTATTTAAAACATCGTGGTAACCTAAGAAATGTGTACTTTACAGACTTTTCTTGTTTTCTTCTTCTTTCTTTAATTATGTCTTAATAATTTTAAGAGGATTTGGTGGGCAATTCAACGTTTTAGCATTTAAAATATAATTACTTAATTTTTCAGAGCTAATTGTCTGCATTGTCCTTGTAAGTTTTCATTCTAGAAATAAAAATAAAAATGATAGCTTTCTGCATCTTGACTGTTTAGATTTATCATATTGTACCTGATTTTTTAATCTCCATAAATGCTTCAATTTTATCTTTAATTTTCTTAAAGTTTCAAGATCTTGGTGATTTTATGAAATTAGAGTTTTCAACAACTGTGCTAAATTTATAAGTTTGACTTATTATTTCAGGCAGAAAGCATGTAAAGCTTGGCAAAGTGTGATGAGTTTTGAGTTTGAGTTTTCTGGTTCATTTAAGTTTGGATCTCAAAGAAATCCTCAAGGGAAAAGAATGCACAGGAACTGAAGTTGAATTCACCAAAAATATTTTAAGGATAAAAATATTGTCTGACCTCTAAATCAAACTTTTGTTATATATTAATACTCATAACATTACTGTTAAAATCAGTCAGCTTCTTAAAGGATAAGAGGACAAATTACTATTTAAAAATCATAAATGATGGTATGACCTTAATAAGATTGATATCACTGAAATACATAGCCACCAAATTTCACCATTATTAAACATACTTTCCAGTAATATTAGTTTCTATATTTATGTTGCATTTATACCCTGAAAATCTAAAAACCACAATATCATAAGAACAGGAGCTTAAAATAGTCTTCAAGTATATGATTTTCAAGATATTCAGATAAAGGAACTAGAATAAATCTTTTACCTCAGATTTCTGATTTTACCACTCTGTGCATTTTATCTACACATTATTCATTCATAACAATAATAAAATTTATAAAATTACATCAATCATAATGATCAAGGTGTAAACAGAGCCTAGGGGTGGCAAACTTTTCCTTACTAAAACAATAAACATGCACTACCCATAAGGACTGCTCTATACATTATTTTCACAATACGAATACTGAGAAAGAGCAAAAAATTTTAAGAAAAAATATTTTAAAAATAAAATTGCAAAATTTTTATAGCATGATTACAATAAAAATATTTTTAACGTTTTTGAATATGATTTCATCTTCAACAACAGAAAATTATATATAATCATATAATATTTTATACAACTATAATTAATTGGTGATTTATTTCTCTAGATTAACATCCCCACCGGGAAATATTGATTTTTTGCAAGAAGTACTTCTTAAAGGAAAAGTATTAGAGTTAATTCTAAATTTCAAATTTTGTTAAAATTATCTTTTAAAACTTTCATTTTCAAACTAAAGGAAAATTTAGGTTGGAACATTCAATATGTCCCTGCATATTTCATTCAATTATTGTAGAGAAAAATGAATTCTTTTACAAGAACATCTTTAAGTGAAGATGTTTATTTTGTTGAACTGCAATTATGAATTGTAGATCAAATAGAATGAAAGACTGAAAGTGAGTCTCTCTTTAAAAAGTGAAGCTTAAAGCAGATTTGAGGTTGATTTGACAAGTGACTGGGTGGAATTTCTTCATACATCATGGTAACTGATAACACGCTCCATGCTGTCTTTGTCTGTTACGGCCAAGGCTCCTGGGTTCTTTATTAGTTATGTTCATGTTAAGTCAAGGAGTTGTGTGAGATTTTTTTTTTAAGTTTCAGTGTCTTAATGCTTTGCAAGGACAGTATCTCTCAGCACTTTGGTTACCTGGATGTCAAAAATGGGACAAGTAAAAACCAGGAAACAGGAGTTGTAATTCTTGCCAAGCACTGTGTGTGGGAACCAGACATAAGGTCAAGCTGCCTCTGAGTCTCAGCAGAATGGAGACACCTACTCTTTTCTGGAGCTAGGGGTTAGAGTTATGGTGATTAAAAGTTCTGTAATAAAGTTGTATGTGTAAAATTTAAATTGTTAAGCAGAACTAAGGAGAATATGGTGATTGGAGCCTGGAGGAAATGGGAATACCTGCCTGGTAGGGAAGCTTGTTTGCCTGGGGAGAGGCTAATTACCGCAAATGCAAAGAAAAAAATAGCAGAATCACAAGGGAGAAAGAGGTTATTGCTGAAAGTTAAGAGCTTTTATTATCAGCAATTATATATCTTAGAGAAACTATTAAAATTAACATTTTATTACAATAAAATTATGTCAAAATTTTCTTGATAATTAATACTTTGAAAATGTTGCAATCCATATTTATGAAATAAGACCTTTAGACTAAACACTTTGTGATCTGAGATATGTGGCCTGTTATGTTTGCCAGATTTTCATAATCTGATGAATAGATATTTTTATAAAAGTGATTTCTCTAATTATTCTTTCTTAATCAATCTCTATGAAGTTTTCTTGGTCACCGATATTTTGGGGAATATGGAAAACTGAAGCGTTTTGTTAAGTTTGAAATAGAAAAGCAGTTTTTTCCCTCATGCCTATAAAATACATTGTAATAAATAAATTTCCCCAGAACCTAAATGAACATAAGATTTATTGCATAATTTTTGAAAAGAAGATGTCCTTTTCATCTACTAGTTTAACACACATAGGAAGGTTTTCAAATGTACTGTTACTTTTTAGACATCTTACTTGACAATGTATCTTACTTATTGAGCAATGACTGAGATTTCTGTGAACGGCTTATGAAATGAATTTCTGTAATAGTATCATTTGAATCCTAAGGACCTCTTTACAATCAGACTTCCTTTGTGGGCCAGTGCCTTATGATTATGTTAAAAACAAGCTGTGAGTAGTGCAGATTGCAGTTTCAAATGTTCCTTATTTTTATTTGTACTGTCCCTATTGTCACTTTTTTTTCCTTTTTTAATTGAAATCTTTATTGGTACATTACATATGCACATCATAATTGCACTCCACAATGGGGATTTGTACCAGTATAAGACACAACTTAATTCTCATTTTTTACCATAGCCCTACCCATCCTACCACTCCGTTATATACATAAATTTGTTTCCTTTCTTTTTTGTTGTAATCTCATTATATTTCCCCCTTCACGCTATTTCACTTTGAGTATTTTCTATTTCACAATATATAACATATGAGCCCTATTGTCACTTTGCTCTAGATCACTGAGACCCTCGCTTCTGATGATTTCCACTGATAGCAAGGCCTCCTGATTTTACATACCTCTGATTTGTAACACCAGAAATGTGATTAATCTTTCATTTCACTCTCAGAAAGGCTGGATTCTATGTCTAATTATTCTTAGTATTTTCTGATATAATAAGTTAATGTTCTATCATACTTCTCAATTTTTCCTGTACTAACATTTTATCTTATCAAATATTATTTTGATTTTTAAAAATATTTTTTGATTTTTCTTCCTTCTTTAATCTTAATACATTCATTCTTCTTAAATTTTTTTTCCTCTTTTTCTTTCATCACATTATCATTTAAGAATTGTTATTCCTAGAGCTTCTTTCAAATAGACATTCATATTCATTCATTTTTTGAATAAATGTATGAGGTATAGAATTTAAATTGCTAAGAATGATGTACAAAAGTGCTTTCTCATGTAGTTCTTAGAAATTCAGAAATTACCACTATAACAGAGACACAGCGGTAAAGTGTAGTAGATGGAGCAATGTGGTGAATAATGGCAGAAGGGGTCATTAGGAGGAGATACTAGATATAAGAGAAACCCCATCTAGTAAGACAACCCCAATGAAAACTGTCTCCCATGCTACAGAAAACTACAATTATTTGATCTGTAGAAATAGAATTAGATTGCTAAAAACAAAGAATAGCTTTGCATTTTACCAAAAAGCCAAATGTGCTACTTCTAAGGTGTTTATTAGTTTGCAATACTTGGTATCCTGGTAATAGACTCTACACTGAGGTAAACGGAGGGTGTCTCTATTTCCTGTAACACACGCTATAAACATAGGTCACAAAAGAAAGATAAATCTTTGTTAAGCAAGAACATAAATGCAATTACCTTTTGTGTAGGAAACTTGACAGCTAGGAACAACATAAACATTTTAATTGCAAGAAAATAAGATTTTCAGCTGTACATTGTGTCAAATATTTTACTTTACCTGAGCCACACTGAGTGAAGAAGAATTGTTTGAGCTACACAGAAAATATATAAAATAGTTGATGCATGTAAAAAATATAATTTTTTATATTTTCAATTACTCATCTATAATTAAATAACTGGGAAAATTTGCAGTTTATAAAAATTGAAATTTAAAATTTAAAACCTAAACTGAACTATGAGTGTTTTTTCTAATACATAATTATCATAATCCATAGAGAAGTTAGTAAAATAGTGGTAATAAAAATATATACGATACATACCTTATACATAATTATTTATAATACATTATGTAATATAACATACAATTTGAAACTATTTATATGTAATATAAATATACCTAATTGTATTAGTTTTTGAATATTTTTGCATTTAAATTAACTTGAAACTTGTATACTGTATAATATGAATGATGATGCATCATTATAATGTAGTATAAAACTAAACAGTCCTTCTCAAAGAACTGTGTACATTTAATTACTTAGAAAAGATTAGCATAACCAGTTAACTAGTCATCATATATTTCTTAATATTGTACCATGTGCAAAATCATGAATCAAGAATCATAGAGAACTCCAAAGTAATAATAAGAAAAATACTTAAGTCTTTCAGAAGAAGACAAATTCTCGCTTATAGAAAACCTGCCCATTTCTGCTTGCTCTTTTATTTTGGAGGATCTAATGTTTTGAAATTTTATATATTTCAAATAGTAGTCCTCTGTCCAAGGTGTAACTAATGTGTATTTTCCATTTAATTATATGGTGTCTCTTTTCTCTGTTGGTTACTTCTTTTACTGTGCAGAGGCTTTTTAATTTGGCATAATCCCATTTGCTGTTTCTTGAAAGTTTTTCTTTTACGGTTGGGATTCTGTTCAGGAAGTCCTTGCCTGTGGCTGTGACTTCAAGAGTTTTAAGTACTTTGTCTTCCAGTGCGTTGAATGTGTCAGTTGTAATATTTAGATGTTTGATCTATTTTGTGTTTTGTTTAATATATGGTGATAAATACAGGTCTTGATTTCATTTTCTGCATGCGTAAAGCCAGTTTTTCCAGCACCATTTGCTAGAGACTGTCAGAAACGGGGAGACAGATTTTTTTTATGTGTTTGTTTGTTTTGTTTGTGAGGCAGGATCTCATTTTGTAGTTTAGGCTGGCCCTGAACTCACTATGTGTCCCATACTGGCCTTGAACTCATGGCGAACCTCCTGCCTCTGCCTCTTGATAGATCTTTTGGCAATGGGATGTATACCAAGAGAAGAAAAAAAGTGAGAGCAAAGAAAGGAAAGGAAATATAAAATGATTAAGATGTTTTACATACATCTGCCAACACTTTACAATGGATGTAATCACTATGCATTGCAAATATGTACTAGTAAACTAACAGAAAAAAA